>OX457044.1:38541415-38551415 GCA_949752735.1 Lumbricus terrestris | reverse complement strand
CTAACAACTTCTCGCCTTCTCTCTCCTCTGCTGTTTCTCTAACAACTTCTCTCCTCTGCTGCTTCTCTAACAACTTCTCTCCTCTGCTGTTTCTCTAACAACTTCTCGCTTCTCTCTCCTCTGATGTTTCTCTAACAACTTCTCTCCTCTGCTGCTTCTCTAACAACTTCTCTCCTCTGCTGTTTCTCTAACAACTTCTCTCCTCTGCTGCTTCTCTAACAACTTCTCTCCTCTGCTGTTTCTGTAACAACTTCTCGCTTCTCTCTCCTCTGATGTTTCTCTAGCGACTTCTCGTCTTCTCTCTCCTCTGCTGTTTCTCTAACAACTTCTCTCCTCTGCTGCTTCTCTAACAACTTCTCTCCTCTGCTGTTTCTCTAACAACTTCTCGCTTCTCTCTCCCCTGATGTTTCTCTAGCGACTTCTCGTCTTCTCTCTCCTCTGCTGCTTCTCTAACAACTTCTCTCCTCTGCTGTTTCTCTAACAACTTCTCTCCTCTGCTGCTTCTCTAACAACTTCTCTCCTCTGCTGCTTCTCTAACAACTTCTCAACTTCTCTCTCCTCTGATACTTCTCTAACAACTTCTCGTCTTCTCTCTCCTCTGCTGCTTCTCTAACAACTTCTCTCCTCTGCTGCTTCTCTAACAACTTCTCTCCTTCTCTCTCCTCTGCTGCTTCTCTAACAACTTCTCTCCTCTGCTGCTTCTCTAACAACTTCTCGCCTTCTCTCTCCTCTGCTGCTTCTCTAACAACTTCTCTCCTCTGCTGCTTCTCTAACAACTTCTCTCCTCTGCTGTTTCTCTAACAACTTCTCGCTTCTCTCTCCTCTGATGTTTCTCTAACAACTTCTCTCCTCTGCTGCTTCTCTAACAACTTCTCTCCTCTGCTGTTTCTCTAACAACTTCTCTCCTCTGCTGCTTCTCTAACAACTTCTCTCCTCTGCTGTTTCTCTAACAACTTCTCGCTTCTCTCTCCTCTGATGTTTCTCTAGCGACTTCTCGTCTTCTCTCTCCTCTGCTGTTTCTCTAACAACTTCTCTCCTCTGCTGCTTCTCTAACAACTTCTCTCCTCTGCTGTTTCTCTAACAACTTCTCGCTTCTCTCTCCCCTGATGTTTCTCTAGCGACTTCTCGTCTTCTCTCTAATCTGCTGCTTCTCTAACAACTTCTCTCCTCTGCTGTTTCTCTAACAACTTCTCTCCTCTGCTGCTTCTCTAACAACTTCTCTCCTCTGCTGCTTCTCTGACAACTTCTCAACTTCTCTCTCCTCTGATACTTCTCTAACAACTTCTCTCCTTCTCTCTCCTCTGCTGTTTCTCTAACAACTTCTCTCCTCTGCTGTTTCTCTAACAACTTCTCTCCTTCTCTCTCCTCTGCTGTTTCTCTAACAACTTCTCAACTTCTCTCTCCTCTGATACTTCTCTAACAACTTCTCGTCTTCTCTCTCCTCTGCTGCTTCTCTAACAACTTCTCTCCTCTGCTGCTTCTCTAACAACTTCTCAACTTCTCTCTCCTCTGCTGTTTCTCTAACAACTTATCTCTTTCTCTCTCCTCTGCTGTTTCTCTAACAACTTCTCTCCTCTGCTGCTTCTCTAACAACTTCTCTCCTCTGCTGTTTCTCTAACAACTTCTCTCCTTCTCTCTCCTCTGCTGTTTCTCTAACAACTTCTCTCCTCTGCTGTTTCTCTAACAACTTCTCTCCTTCTCTCTCCTCTGCTGTTTCTCTAACAACTTCTCTCCTCTGCTGTTTCTCTAACAACTTCTCTCCTTCTCTCTCCTCTGCTGCTTCTCTAACAACTTCTCCCCTTCTCTCTCCTCTGCTGTTTCTCTAACAACTTCTCTCCTCTGCTGTTTCTCTAACAACTTCTTTCCTTCTCTCTCCTCTGCTGCTTCTCTAACAACTTCTCAACTTCTCTTTCCTCTGATACTTCTCTAACAACTTCTCGTCTTCTCTCTCCTCTGCTGTTTCTCTAACAACTTCTCTCCTCTGCTGTTTCTCTAACAACTTCTCTCCTTCTCTCTCCTCTGCTGTTTCTCTAACAACTTCTCTCCTCTGCTGTTTCTCTAACAACTTCTCTCCTTCTCTCTCCTCTGCTGTTTCTCTAACAACTTCTCTCCTCTGCTGTTTCTCTAACAACTTCTCTCCTTCTCTCTTCTCTGCTGCTTCTCTAACAACTTCTCTCCTCTGCTGCTTCTCTAACAACTTCTCGCCTTCTCTCTCCTCTGCTGTTTCTCTAACAACTTCTCTCCTCTGCTGCTTCTCTAACAACTTCTCTCCTCTGCTGTTTCTCTAACAACTTCTCGCTTCTCTCTCCTCTGCTGTTTCTCTAGCGACTTCTCGTCTTCTCTCTCCTCTGCTGCTTCTCTAACAACTTCTGACCTCTGCTGCTTCTCTAACAACTTCTCTCCTCTGCTGTTTCTCTAACAACTTCTCGCTTCTCTCTCCTCTGATGTTTCTCTAACAACTTCTCTCCTCTGCTGTTTCTCTAACAACTTCTCTCCTCTGCTGTTTCTCTAACAACTTCTCAACTTCTCTCTCCTCTGATACTTCTCTAACAACTTCTCTCCTTCTCTCTCCTCTGCTGTTTCTCTAACAACTTCTCTCCTCTGCTGTTTCTCTAACAACTTCTCTCCTTCTCTCTCCTCTGCTGTTTCTCTAACAACTTCTCAACTTCTCTCTCCTCTGATACTTCTCTAACAACTTCTCGTCTTCTCTCTCCTCTGCTGCTTCTCTAACAACTTCTCTCCTCTGCTGCTTCTCTAACAACTTCTCAACTTCTCTCTCCTTTGATACTTCTCTAACAACTTCTCAGCTTCTCTCCTTCTCTCTTCTGTTTAGTCTCTCTAACAACAGTTAGTCGTCTTGTGTCGCCCACGTGTTGACGTTAGACGCCTCTTGATGTACACGGTCGAGCTCAACCATCAAGACCGTGCGGTTTCACCGCTGTTGCCTGGTGTTTACATCTCGCCGAAAGACGGTTCACGCAGGTCAGTGGAGTTAACTCGATCGGATGTTGTCTCTGGTGGCGTTGAAAACTACCAACCGACAAGCGGCAAATGCCTTCTACTGTGCAAACCTTGTGCCCGACGATTGGCCGGACGCGCGCATCATCTTCAACCAGCGAGGAGCTTCAGTTTCGTCAGCGTTTCGTGTTTGCGAGCCCTGTCACCTGTCGCTGCTCTACTCTATTGACGCAACCTGTACCAGAGACTCTGAACATTCACACCATCTGGAGGCTGTTGACGGGATTCCTTTGGATGATTCTACGTGTCTGCGAGGGATCGCCACTGATGACTGTTTCCGGCTCACTGTGACTTATTTTGCTAATTTATGAAATTTTCTTGCTGTTATATGACACTTAACATCATTTCGGCTAGTTAGCGCAGAGAGCGCCTCTGAGTAGATTTCTTGCAGAGGCGCTATATAAATACTTGAAATAAATAAACAGTTACTATGAACAGACAACGGATAACAGACAACCAACAACTGCTGTCATATGACTTAGCCGCAATTCTAAGCAACAGCCGGAAGCCACCGTTGGAAAATAATTTGCAAAGCACAACAGCCGGAAGCACGTATTTATATAGCGCACTTTCAATTTGACTTCGCACGGAATCCTATAATCTAAGAGAATGAGTCGATGTCTGATGCCAGAGCATGCAGCTCATCTCGTAAGCAGAGGTGAAGCGAAAGGAAGAGGAGGAAGAGGAGGAGGAAGAAAGGAGGTGGAGGAGGAGGAAGAAGAAAGAAGAAAGAAGGTGGAAAAGTAGCAGGAGGAGGAGGGAAGAGGAGGTGGAGGAGGAAGAGGAGGAAGAAGAAAGGAGGTGGAGAAGTAGGAGGAGGAAGAAGAAAGAAGGTGGAGAAGTAGGAGGAGGAGGGAAGAGGAGGTGGAGTAGTAGGAGGAGGAGGAGGGAAGAGGAAGTGGAAGAGGAGGAGGAGGTAAATGGCGAGGAAAAAATCCGAAGAACACGAGGACGAGGTGGGGAGGGTAGTAGGTGGATGAGAATAAAGAGGATAAGATCTCCGTCTGCTTCTCCTTCATGCATATAGGAGGAGGTGGACGAGGAGAAGAATGTAGAGAAGAATGTAGAGAATAATGTAGATAAGAATGTATAAAAGAATGCAGAGAAGAATGTATAAAAGAATGCAGAGAAGAATGTAGAGAAGAATGGATAGAAGAACGTTGAGGACGAAGAAGAGGACGAGGTAGAGGAGAAGGTTATGAAGGAGGTGGTAGAGGGTGAAAAGGAGAACGAGGAAGAACAAGACGAGAAGGAAGTGCCATGGAAAAGACGAAGACGATGACGATGTATTCCCTGCTGCAGTGGAAGACCCGGATTTGATTATCTCTAGTAATCTGAAATCGTCTTATATAATCTAATCTGAACTGATCTGATCTATAATCGGATTCCATCAGATCAGATCTGCCATGCGATCCATTGTGATCCAGTCTATGGTTTACGATTTGATGTAATCTGATATGTCATCCACACCACAGTCTACAGTTGTGTGCTGGCGTCTCTTTTATGACATTGAACAAGGTCATTGAGCAAGGTCACCATGCAGGCACACTCGGAATGAACAGCGAGAGAATTGATGGCATCGGAAGCGGTCGTACATCGATCGAATCTGGAAAAATCATCGGAGAGGTCGGATATGACGGATCGTACGTTGTCGGTTTCTGTGGGGGGTTGGTCGATTGGAAAACCCCGTCTCCCCACGGATCTTTTTGCATTCATTGGAGGATCGGTCGATGTAAGACACTCTGCAGACGACGACGGGGGAAGTTGGGGAGGGGTGGAGAGGGGTGGGGAGGGGTGGGCTGGGGAGGGATGGGGAGGGGTGGGGTGCGCCGTTTAGATAACATGGTCAACGTTCGTGTGGACCAATGGCATTGGCTATGTTATATTTATAATGTACTATATAATTATTACTAAGTCTACTTAGAAGTGCACATGACCACTTGTAGTTAAGGTTTTACTTAAGTATATAGTTAAGTTTGTTCCTCTACATGCTATTTACAATTTAAACTTTTTGCAATCTGTCATCACCTAATTTGATTTTTTATTTTTTTTATTTTTTGCTATCTTGTATAATATTTCTTGGTATTTTTTCTTACTTGGGTGACCCTCCCCAGCGGGATGTCAATCCCTTTAGGGCCCCCTTTGTAGCTAATGCATGCATATTTTCTGTTTTTGATGTCATCTTGTTTTCTGGCTGCAATAAAGCGAATTGATTGATTGATTGATATATAATTACATGTAATTCATTTCATAGTCCGAGATTTATATACCGCGCTTCTTCTATAGAGCATCTACAATTCTACATGTATTCAGAAGCGTTCGATTCTGAACCAAGCCCGGCTTAAGAGAACAGTTTTAGAGTATAGAACATGGTCTCAACAGTTCTAGGCATAAAAGGTGGTCTTACAGGGGGCCCATTCCTGATCGCAAGGCCAGCAGCAGAAAAGGTATACGGCGCTGCGTAATAGAAGTGCGCGACCAGAGGACAAGAAGCTCAGCCTGTTTGGACTTTAGAAGAGTTAAGAGAGCCACGGCTTTGGACGCTTAGGGTGGAGCAGCAGAGCTCCTGAAAAAAGACATGGTCCACGCCGGCGAGACAGCGCCAGACCAATTAGAGAAGAGATCCAGTAAGTGATCCTCCCTCTGTGAGAAATGGAGCCCAGGGCTTTTTTAACGTGCAGTTGTACACAAAATGTGCAGTTCTAAATGGATTTGTGCAGTTGTAGAAGCACTTCTGTACAGTTAAAACTAGCAAAAAAGGTCATTGTCCTCCGATTGGAAGTAGTCTACCATGAAGGATGAGACAGGAAAGAAGAAGTTGTGCAGTTCTAAAAATTCCTTAAAAACAGCCCTGATGGAGCCAAAAACAGCCAATGCAAGACATTCCACATAATATTCAATGACATGGCCGTATCTTTGGATGCGAACAATGAGGCGCGCCGCAGACCCGATCCAAACAGCCTATCCGAGTCGCCGGAAGACCCACATAAAGCAAAATACACAATAATACACAAACTACATAATTTTTTATTATGTTATAATGATCATTAAAATTGGCGTCCCTGTTTTGAGAACTGAGATGAATTACAGTCCTTCGTTGTTCCATCTACCTCCAAAGTGACTGCCAGTATGGAGCGGGTGTATTCCAGTATAGCGTGCACGTACTGGTGGCGTGTATACTGCACTTCCCTTGTCAGCGCAGCTTCTCGGTCGGTCGGTCGGTCGGTCGGTCGGTGGGTTCGCTAGCTTTGATCGATGTGTGATGAGCTGGACGATGAGTGGCGTAGGTGTCAGACACTGTTGACTTACCAGGCATCATCCACGTGACCAAGAGATGACGTTTACTCTGGCGTATATACATTCTTTTTTCCTTGAGTGGCCGAGAGATGCTTCACGCGCAGGGATTTGCTCTGCTCAGCGTCGTATTCTTTTCGCTGAACGGCAACATAAAGCTCCGATAGTGTTTCTCTTCTCCTCCTCCTCCTCCTCCTCCTCCTCCTCCTCTTCTTCCTTCTCCTCCTACTCCTCCTCCTCTCGTCGTCCTCCTCCTCCTTTTCTTCCTCCTTCTCCTCTTCCTCCTTTTTCTTCTCATCTTCCTTGTCGTTTTCTATCTCCTCCTCCTTCTTCTCCTCCTCTTCTTTCTCCTCCTTTTCCTCTTCCTTCATGAGGGACGACCTCCACTGGCTCCCACTGCAGCAACGCATTGCTTATAGAGTTTCGTCTATAGCTTGGCGCTGCATTCTGTCTCAAGCTCCATCCTACCTATGTGAGCTTTTTACTCCAGTCTCGGTTTCTCTGGGCCGTCGTTCGCTGCGGTCAGCTGCCCGCGGTGACTTTCTTGTCCCTTTTTGTCGTACCGCTACTATGCAGCGAAGAGCATTTTCCGTGGTGGGTCCAGCTAGCTGGAATGGCCTCCCTGCGGCTCTCCGTTCGCTTCCCCGTGACTCTGCTGGCTCTTTCTACCGTTTTCTCAAGACCTTTCTCTTTGACCAGGCCTGGGTTGGGAGCGCCTCTGAGTAGAGATCTTGAAGGGGCGCTATATAAATTCATGTGATTGATTGATTGATTGATTCCTCCTCCTCCTCTTCCTCCTTTTTCTTCTCCTCTTCCTTCTCGTTTTCTATCTCCTCCTCCTTCTCCTTCTTTTCTTACTCCTCCTCCTCCTCTTCCTCCTCTTCCTCCTCCTCTTCCTCCTTCTCTTCCTCCTCCTCTTCCTCCTCCTCTTCCTCCTTTTTCTTCTCCTCTTCCTTCTCGTTTTCTATCTCCTCCTCCTTCTCCTTCTTTTCTTACTCCTCCTCCTCCTCTTCCTCCTCTTCCTCCTCCTCTTCCTCCTTCTCTTCCTCCTCCTCCTCCTCCTCCTCTTCCTCCTTTTTCTTCTCTTCCTTCTCGTTTTCTATTTCCTCCTCCCTCTCTTTCTCCTCCTCCTCCTTCTTCTTCTCCGTCTCCTTCTCCGTTCCTCCTCCTCCTACTTCTCCTCCTCTTTCTCTATCACCAACTTCTCCTCCCCTTCCTCCTCCTCCTCCTTATCCTTCTCCTCATCCGTCTGCATCTACAGATTCTACTCATTTTCTCGGTAATCCAGGCAATGGAGGTCTTTTTTGTTGAATTTATATCCACAAAATGTTGGCATAATCGTGGTTATAGTGCAATGTACTTCTTAGCCCCACCCAGGCCCCCTCCGCCCCCGCCCCTCAAATTGAACCTCTGATAAGCAAAGAACAGTTGAGAGCGAAGTAGCGCCTCGATATCGTAAGAATTGAGTTCTCGTGAGAACAGAGGCTGAGCATGATCGCACGTACTGGTGGCGTGTACTGCACGATGCACCTCGAATGGTCGAATGAAAATTAATAAACTGAAGCCGAATCGTACCGATATTAATTATTAATTAAATAGGTCAACGCCTTCGTGTCTGAATGGCGTCATAGTCGCGTGTCATCGCATTCATTTGTCTGTTGTAATTAGACATTATACTTCTCATAGTGTGTAGATCTGATCCAGGCCTAACGAACAAATGACATATACACAATTAGACAAAAAGCAAATTGACGTATACAGAAAGACACGTTTGTCATCGAAGATCATGAAAAATATTTGCACATAATGTATTTTTAAGATACATGGAAAATGAATGTAATTGTCATTGGTTTTGGGTTAGGTAGATAGGCAGACACTATTGCGTAGCAAATATCAGGCTATACGTGTGGCGGAACTGTTCAGAAAGAGAGGACATAAGATGCTTAGGCACTATTTCTTTTCACCTGCACGTAAATTTCGATGGTCATCACAATGGACATTTGTGCCACAAAGATTTAGAGATTGTGTCGATCAAAAATCTTGAGTAAAGTATACAAATTATTGTTGAATTGTTGAAGACCTATCAAGCTCCATGGGTTATAGAGTTTAACTCTCTATCTGTCTGTCTGTTTGTCTGTCTGTCTGTCTGTCTGTCTCAATCTCTTTCTCTCCCTCCCCATTGACTTTCTCTTTCTAATTGTTTTGCAAAATGAAATACTGCGCGTGTCAGACCAAAATTTCATTCGTGCCTGGATCAATAAAAAAGGAAATCTGTCTTTCAACAACCAAATACATGACATTGTATCCTCTTGTCATAGTTTTCAAGTCCAGTGGTCATGAGGTTCTAATGTCTCGCATGAGCATATGCAGTCGCCTCGCCGGCCTTTGGCAGGGTCAGGACTAGGCTTTGAGTGCGTTTAGGAATGTGACGGCATATAGGAAATGACATACATGTAGGTTATAGGTTATAAAATCGTGGACTTTTTTTAAGGCTCAATGCTCATTATCACCATTCATTTATTCATCACCATGTGCAATAAGAGCAATTTTTCGGTGAAAAATGAAGGCGTGCTAAGCCTTCGTTGAAAGATAAGTGAAAGAACCTAAACTGCGGAGCTCAGTGTGGTCAATAAATGATGAGAAATTGGCAGGCCTGGTATTACTGTTGCAGCAAAGTCAACGTGTCGTTATTGCAATAATATTATGTTAGAGAGGTACTAATTGTTCGGTCGCAGTTTCTGGTTATCGTAATCGTAATCGTAATCTTCAAGTTTCTAAAGCGACACTCGAAAGCCAGATGCAGGGCACCAGCTTATTCACGAGCGATGACAGTACTGTCATTGACTCTCAACACAGTGAACCCAACGTGACACGTGTCACAGCAGTTTCGTCATAAAAGTCAGGCGCTGTATTTGTGATGATTTTCGTATATTAATTGACAACGCTATCGTAATCGTGATCCCGAGATTTCTACAGCGCCCATGAAAGTGAAGTCGTGGGAACCAGCTTATTTACAGGCGCTTAATCAAAACAAACTCGATAGGTTGGGTCAAGGTGGTATACATCAACGTAGAGTCGTATAGACCTTATCACGCATTGCAAGTTCACGCCATATTTGATTGAAATTACTAAGCAAAACTTTTTACACAGGATGATATACATTATGTGGGGCGCGGTGATGTAGGGGTATCTTCGGTGCCTTGTAGCCGAAAGGTTCCGGGTTCGAGTTGAATCCACCTCAAGACGCCGCGTTGAGACCCATGAGCAAATCCTTCGCTCGCAATTGCTCATGCGTTTGGGTGTGAAACTCAGATTCAGTGTCCGCCCTGTAGTCGGGAGCGCCTCTGAGTAGTTCTTGATTCAGTTGATTGGGCGCTATAACAAGTGCTCATAAAAACCTAAATAACAATGCGTGTCTATGTTGAATGTTGATGGTAGAGTTTTGTTTCATGGAGGCGTTCAACGCCACCTGCCCCACGGAGTCCGAGGTCGTTGTGATGGACGCAGCCAGTTACGGACGAATGAGGGTTGGCCGATGCGTGTCCGGAACATACGGATTTCTCGGCTGCTCGGTCGACGTACTTCCGGTGCTTGACCGGAAGTGCTCAGGGCGCAGGTCATGCCAGTTCACGCTTCCAGATGCAGACCTGTTCAAGACGAGACCCTGTCCGGGAGATTTCACATCCTA
>OX457044.1:38296415-38536415 GCA_949752735.1 Lumbricus terrestris | reverse complement strand
CAGAGTCCGTTGTCAGAAATGTTAGGCCAGAGTCCGTTGTCAGAAATGTTAAGTCAGAGTCGGTGGCAGAAATGTTAAGCCAGAGTCCGTTGGCAGAAATGTTAAGTCAGAGTCGGTGGCAGAAATGTTAAGTCAGAGTCCGTTGGCAGAAATGTTAGGCCAGAGTCCGTTGTCAGAAATGTTAGGCCAGAGTCGATGGCAGAAATGTTAAGTCAGAGTCGGTGGCAGAAATGTTAAGTCAGAGTCGGTGGCAGAAATGTTAAGCCAGAGTCGATGGCAGAAATGTTAAGCCAGAGTCCGTTGGCAGAAATGTTAAGCCAGAGTCCGTTGGCAGAAATGTTAAGTCAGAGTCCGTTGTCAGAAATGTTAGGCCAGAGTCCGTTGTCAGAAATGTTAAGTCAGAGTCGGTGGCAGAAATGTTAAGTCAGAGTCGGTGGCAGAAATGTTAGGCCAGAGTCCGTTGTCAGAAATGTTAAGTTAGCGTCGGTGGCGCTCCAAATGAGTTCATGCAATTTTAAGAATCTTCAGTCGTTCATCCATTATAATGCTCCTATTTCTGATTTTTGTCTTTTAAAGGAATACATGTAGGTCTGACTTATGTGTGGTCGTTTTGTTCTGCTCTGTTCACAGACTCTGGGTGGAGATTGGAGCACATCTTCATCGCAGATGACGCATTTCCTTTCGGTAAATTCTTCCACAATGCCCGATTAGATCTGGAATATATAAAGAATTTAATAACGCCTTCCAATACACTATCTATAGCGTGTGCGTTTGTGTGCGTTTGTGTGCTTGTGCTTGCCCGTGTGTGCGAGTGTGTGTATATCTCTGTGTGTGTTTGTGTGTCTACTGAGAAGTGAGTGACGGGGGTCCCAGCCGCGCGCTACAGAAGTCATTGGATGGAGCTTCGGTCATTTCTTGAACGCAAGGTAAAGCCTCATTAATCCGTGGGTGGCGGGGTTAGAGGCTGTTCACGCTCAGTTAGAGACCGACGTCCAAGGGAGACAGTGGGACGGTCATAGAGACAGACAGACAGGGACGGACACAGAGAAAGAGAGAGGGAGAGAGTGGGTCTCGTGGTAGAATGATTGCCATGAGAAGGGGAGTAGGGTAGGCGGGCAAATGTCTCTCCACAGGGCGGAATTTGTTTCAAAGTGATTGATGCGTCGACGAAATAAGAGCGTCAGGTGGCGCCACTCTGTTGGTCCGGCGTGCAACTGACGTATGCCGGACGGAGGCGAACGGACAGACGGTCACAGGGACGGACAGAGACGCAGACAGAAGCGGAACACGCTGACAGTTAAAGAAGACGGATGGCGCTATATAAGGAGCTCGTCGTTTACCTTACCTATGAAGTTATTCTCAAACTGATTGACGACGAGCTAAGTAAGTTTTCAACTGATGAGGGAAACTCACTCACAGTCTGTCCATCAATCTCAGCGAGACCGTTGCTTTGATCTCAGTCCAAGCTGATCGAAATCTCTCGATTTTCTCCTGCGGTAATGTCGCTGTCCTATATACGCCATATGAGACTCCGGCTAGGCGCCATATAAATGCGATCTAAGAAATCACAGAAGACGTTTTCCTAATCACGAACGAAGTGCCTGAAGGTGAGGCCTGCTGTCAGACATCTGTGTTGACAGAAACTGCGCTGAAACTGTTGTCTGTTGTCGAGTCATGACTTTATATAGCGCATTACAAGATCATCTCGTCTGCTTCCGGTCTTTGCTTATCGTACAATGGCGTTTCGTGGCAAGATTGATGATATCAGTTGCCATGATAAGTTTACATTACTTTACGAAAGAGTGTGGCATCTATCTAGTGTAGTGTTGTTAGTGTACAGGACTGCTTGTTACTTGGAAGCTAACTCTTTGCCAGGGTAGAATTAAGCTTTATAAAGATTTCAACATCGTTTGCGCCATCTGGCTGTATTAACCACATGCGCTCAGAGCAACCGAGCACTGCTCGAGCAGCGAATCAAGGCAGAAGTCTAGCGCTAAATGAAATCGCTAAATGTTGCTACCTCAGGGCAGCGAGGCTGAGCGAGCTTTATGTAAGAGCACACGGTCCCTCTTCTTCTTCTTCTTCTTCTTCTTCTTCTTCTTCTTCTTCTTCTTCTTCTTCTTCTTCTTCTTCCTATTCTTCTTCTTCTTCTTCTTCCTATATTCTTCTTCTTCTTCTTCTTCTTCTTCTTCTTCTTCTTAAAAATTATAGATACTAATTGAATGAATGTTTTAGAAATTCCATCTGCGGCTTATTAAAAACTGGCAGCTTTCAAGTTGAAACTGTCTAACTAATGAGTTTTAGGATAGGTTTATATTTGACAGGACTTGAGACTTGGAGCATTGACTGTGCGATTATATAGATCTATATACATGTACATGCATGCATGAATTGTATATATACAATTTTGCACATATATATATATGAATATAGGCTACACTGTACACATACAATGTCATACATACATTAATATACATATACTATGTGCGCAGCCTATATGTTTGTCAGGGATATACATAATTACATCCCTGAAAATCTCATGGTTAAGCTATTCATGTTGTTGTCTTTGTCGTTGCTGAAGGTATTTTACTCATAGTGATGATTGGCGTTGCCACGGGAATCGTCGTCGGAGGATTCATACTCTGTCTCATCAACTTCGTCACTAAAAGGTAGACGCCAATCACGCCATCTATCTACGGTATCGTATAGAATAGAGTTCGTAAAGCTAAGCACAGACAAGGAAGTAGGCCTGCTTCCTGGACGCCCCGTGTATTATAATATTAATACCTAATATTATACCTTTCACTTCCAGTGCTAAGTGGAAGGACGGTGCTCGAGCAGTGCTTCAGATTTGAAAATAAGTTCCTGGACGGCGTTCATGACCGTCCAGTCACACTTTAAGCCCTGATCGGATATTCATACATTTAGGCTTCTTAGAACGAACCGCAGCCTACAGGCATTGCAAGCTGTTAACGTCTTGTAATTGCGGAATCCAGAGATCATTGCATTTGTTTTCAGTCGCTACAATGCTACAAAAGCGTTCAACACTACATGAGTTGGACAAGGACCAAGAGCCGCAGTATAGCGATATTATTGTTCGGAATTGCTTTTAGAAGCCTGAGGCATAATTCCTACCTCGGGTAAAGAAAAAAATTACAGTGGGTGGAATCTGACAGTGGATAGGCTAAAAACACTCATAATAATTGGCCGTCAAATTGTCAACTGCATCATGCATGGGCCTAGTTAGGCCTATGCTAGAATGGGTTACTAAGCCTAGCCTATATAACCCAAAATATCACAAAAACTGTTCAAACCCAAATGCAAAAAAGCATAAAAATAGGCTTAATAAACTTTTAACAAATTCATTCATCCAGGACGATCGTTACTCGTCGATAGGTCTATACAAAATTAATGCATGCCAGGCAAAAATTGGCCTGACTTCTTGCATTATTAGCTTAGGCCTACGCACGCGTAGGTTAACGGCTATTGCCATGTCAGAAGTCGACTTCAAGTCGGAAGTCGGTTGTTTTTCTACCAAGTCGGGTCAAGTCGTTTTTGCTCCAATTCGTCGACCTCAAGTCACTTTAGGGTCAAGTGGGGTCGGAGTGGTTGACAAAAGTCATTTCCATTTACAACTAGGCCTACCGGCGTCTTGGATTCGCACTTTGGTGTGACCAGTGCCAATGACCAATGCCGTTAGTGCGTTACAAATTTAACTAAATAATAATAATAGCCTAATAGGCCCTATTAATAATGTAGAAATAGCATGACGGTCTACACATGTCTTATAATTATTGTATTTATTGTTAGAAATGTGCTAAACGCAGCTGTTTTGTCTTTCCTACTAATTACAGAGGCTTTCGACAGAGGGAGCTTGCACCAACCGCGAAGAACGCAAAGCTATCTCAAATGTTAAGCGAGAGATCTCCATTCCTCGTCGACCAGAGACCAGCCCTAGATGGCGCTTTCGCCGGGTGGCCATACATCCCTCCTCCTCAGCCAATCATCAGCTCCGATGACTCCCAATCGACGACGATCTATTACGACTCAAGACGATCGATTCCAGGGTCGAATTTCCTTTGCGACCCCTGCAACAGAGGTCACGACCTCGTCAGTGGAGATCATGACCTTGGTTTGAACTCAAACTATATGGAGAAGGTTGATGACGTCGAAGAGCGCGTCATGGCGGGAAACGGTCGTCTGCTCTGCAGAGCCTCGTTCTCGAAATCGTTGCGTTCTGAATGCAGTTTACAACCGAATGCCGTACGCACTCACATTTACGACTACCCACAGTTTGCAACTCAACTCATCTAATAGACAATTATGTATAGATTCGCCATGTTAGAGTGAATAGAAGTAGAATTAGAAGATGAAAAAACGATTAAGCTGTAGTAAATCTATTGATCGAAATAATATCGAAGACTGCTGAGCAGGGACAATCAATCATAGGCAAAAGAAGATGATAAACTGACGACGATAACGAAATGACGATTGACGAATAGTCTAGGTAGGGCCTATAATAGGCCCAGATATTATATATTAATGGATAGGTTACTTGTGAACATATTGTGGTCATGATTTCCCTCTCAGCGATAGATGGCGCTCCACTTAAAATTCCGTTTCTATCGCTAAGGATCATGTTTTGAATCTCCAAAGGCATTTGTTTATTTTGCAAACATAATTATTCGTCAATCTGCTTTCGTAGATGTAACTAATTGGATGCTTTTATTTTGGAAATAAGATGTGAAATTTTCCGGAACTCCGATTATCGCTCAAGAACTTGTACAAGACGGCTAAAGAAGAAGAAACTAGTCCTGTGTATAAAGAGTCCTTGTAATAGGCCTAACCTTAGTCAATTAAACAGTTACCGAATGACCAATAATAGGACTAATAGGTTTGAACGAACAAACAACTTATGAATAGCTTATACTTGTGTTCGGATAGGGCTATAGTCACGACTAGGACTGATATGATGACGACGACGATGTTGTTGATAACGGCGACGATGATGTTGATATCGAAGACGCCGTTGGTGACGATTATGACTGGAGCCCAAGGCTCAGTTTGAGAGTGAATATTTGATTGTAGGTCTGGCACCATAGGCGCAACCACCCTAGGCCCTATGGGACCCCGTGCGACTCGCCCCCGACTTTCCAGCAGGTTGGGACGGTCCCCCAACATTGCCACTGACTGTTAATAAACTTTTCATTATTAAATTTTATGGAACATCGATTAAATTGTGAAATTTGAAATACCCCGCAGTCTACTCAATATTCACAACTTTCTAAATCACATTAAATTACGCCTACCCGGTACCTCATTAAAGACAATTAATTCAGCAAATAACTGTTCAGTTTTTTATTATTAAATTCACTGAGTCAAACGTTCCTCTTCACACTGCTAATTGGTGCCATTTGCAAAGTCTATTTAGTCTGGTAAACAAAGAGTTTCTGTGCCATGTCGGAAAAGCGTCCGCGGTTCGCCTCGTTGTCGATCGAGTTGAGGTTCCTCTTGGGGCTGTTTGGATGACACACTGCGACCTGACCAATCCACGTCAACCACGTCCCTATAATCAATCCACCCCTTCATCCCCTCTTCACCCCTCGGCTCAACAACGCACAACATATAAAAAAAAGATAAATTAAAAATAATTAATAGTAGGCTTGCGGGATAGCCTAATCCGCGCCAGGGGCCCTCCTGCCTTTGCGAGGAGCTTACGGGGTTTTAAACCACGCCAGAGGCCCGGCAGGTACTAATACAAATAAACTACAAACACACAACAACAACAACAACAACAAAAACAACACAGAGCCACACAACCATCACTCATCACAATCCCTCACCCAGGACAATCTCCTCAAGCACTGTCAGGCAGCAACGTAGCGCTTCCTAAAGCAACACAGAAAACACACGAAGATAATTAATGCATCATTAGGCTATAGGAAGAAATGAAGCACAAGAATATCCTTCATCTGGCCACTGGGGCGTGCCTGATCAGTTCTTGGCTATTTGATCCAACCGATATAAACACGCTGGCTGTGTGAGCCAACGACAACTTACACGTCAGCGTTTGTATTTAGGAGCGAGTTAAAGAGATAGAAAAGGGATCGCAGGTCGATTGCCAATGTAAAGAGAAAAAAGGTTGTGTGCATGTGTGTGTGGGGAGTGGGTCACGTGGGTGGTGTTGGTTGAGCGAGCAAATGTCGAATTGGACACCTCCCAAAGGAACAAGTTTACGCATAGGCCTATATAGCCTACCACTTGCAGCATTCGTGTTCTTCCCTTGATGCATAGGCCTAGGCCTACATGTTCTCTAGGAAAACTTACAGACTTACTTTTATAAAATTTCTCTTAAATGCGAGTAAATGACGTATTGTCTTATATAATTAGCGCGTTCGAAAAGATAATCTATTACAAGGACGCCAAGGTATCAGTTTTCCGTTAGAAATTTTCGGATCATATACAGGGTGGCTCAATAAAAAATGTCCCACCAGCAAAAATGCAATTTCTCCGCAACCAATCGAGATTATTTTATGAAAATAGCAGGATTTGTAGAGGAAAGATTTTGCAACAATCTCTGAAAATCTCAATAATGAATTTTCATTACTTCAGAAGTTACAGCCTTGTAAAAACGTTTTTCCTTTTTTTCAAATTTCCGCAGAATGATGTTCCAATACATGTGATTTCTTTAGGATTTTTTGCAAATTACAACACATAAAAAGAGTATGATGTCATATGACCTCACTAACAGCTGTAAAGAAGCTGTTTATGAAGCAAGCTGTTAGTATTTGATGAGATTTTATATATTACGGTCTCTATTTGTGAAGCCGTTACTAAACGTCATGGGCAAAGTTTCTGCCGATGATAAAATGGGAACTCGGGCGTTGCGTGAACAGAGACTGGGACATCGCGTGATCATGCAAAATACCCAGTGAAAAGTGGAGCCTGAGCACTAAAGGCTATCTGCAAACGTGTTTATGTAATGTAAGCCCAATGTCGGAAGAGAAGCAGGAAGTGGTCGTTTGGTATGACGGAAAAGAGCACGATGTTCATGAAATTCGCTTGGTAGCTGAAAGGGTCAAGTTTGCGAAGCACATTATGGTTTCGGCATCAGATCCGCTAGTTTGTGTTGTGGCTACAGGGAAAGACTGAACTTCATCATATTCAGTAGGCTAAATGTCAAACTTATTGTTGAACTCTCTTACTCAGACTCATTGAAGACCACAGGTATGTTACAACATTTGGTTTCAGTTTCCAGCCGGACGGTGCGCCTGCTTGCTCGCACGGCAAGGTTGATTATGATGACGCCACCTTATTGCCATCAACTGCAGTAAATTTATTTGACAAAGACGAATGACTAACACTCGCCAGACCTTAACCCTCTTGATTATCACGTATGGGAAGCTATGCTGGAATGCTGCAAGACATTCATTTCATCCCAAGTTGGAGAACATTGGCCAGCTGAAAGAAGTCTCGCTGATAATGTGGGATCAGTCGCCACAGGACTCAATGCACAGGCCCACATTGAGATTCACAAAAAGAATTCAAACTCGTATTAAAGCAGAGAGTGGACACTCCCATCGTACTTTACAATAAACTGTAAAACGGAACACAGAGGTCGTATTGAAAAGTGATATTATTTAACATGGAAATCTACAAACAACGATCATTTTTCCGCGGATATTTGAAAAAACGGAATTGAAAGTTTAGACAGTTGTAACTTTTGCAAACATAAAATGTTTTAAGTGAAACTTTCAGGGGTTGTTGGAAATTCATTCCCCTGCAAATTGGGAAATTTTCGCATAAAAATTTCAATCGGTTGCGAAGATAATGCATTTTATCCGGTGGGACATTTTTTATTGAGCCACCCTGTATATATATATATCATGAATTCATGATCCATTGATCCATGCAATAATCATATTGTACTGCTCATGCATGCTGCTGCAGCGATCCAGAGAGATCAGTGTAATGAGATCAGTGTAAAGGATCAGGGACCATTACACACAGATTTCATTACACCCAGGGTGAGAATTGCCGGGGGGGTTGGGGGGTTTCAACCCCCCCAGTCTTTCTTAGAGCCCCATGTTAAAGTATCTTTTTCACACCCAAATTCCAAGTTTATCATAGGCCAACCCCCCCAGTTATTTTTCCACAATTCTCACACTGATTACACCATAACAGTGTTCTTGGTATGCCTATAAAATAGGTTGATGCGCAGTCAGCGCAGACAAGTCACCAAACAGTCAAATGACATCGACTCCCGGCACCTATCTGAGGCTATCTCTTCTCTGTTCCTCAGAAGCACTGATTTTTACCCCACGCCAGATGCACGAAAACAACATCCATCATTAATTTAAACTTTATAATTATGATTGGACTATAGCGAGTCTCCGATTTGTTTTTCACTTTGAATGGCGCTACATAAAAGTTCAATTAGAACTACAATAATTATTTTGCACTTGCATATTTCAGTGGTTGAATTGAACAATTCTTACTTTTTCCTTTGAGAGACACGGTTTTGTTGAGCAGATTTTCGAAATTGCTTTTTACGTTTCGCTGATCGCCTGAGTTACTTGCTGCGAATCTGCCATCAAGGAGACATCGTATCGGTCCAGCTGCACACATACAATAGCCATGACATTGTATAAACAGGTAATCGTCAAAATTACTCATATACAGTTAGGCCTAGGCTAATGTTCAGTTTATCATAGAGTATTGGGATGATAAGATGGGCCCCCATCTCAATTTTAAATCAAACTGACCAAGTGACCATCATCATCGTCGTCGTCATCATCATTATCATCTTCATCATCATCATCAATCATTCATCATCGCCATAAAAATTTTAAATTTCTTACTTGGATCTTCGCATCTTTGGCGCATACGTTCTTCCTTTGTGCGCTTTTCTTACTGACTGCGTTGCTTCAAACGTCGATCGTCTCCAAGCTATTATTCTTCATTTTAGGTCTATACGAATTGTAATCAGTTTGTGTTGTGTCGATTTGAAATCAAACGAATGTTATTATTACAATTCGAAGATCTTTGAAGTTATTTCAGTAAATGAATCACTTGCGAGAAAGTCGATAAAGAGATAACGTAACACAAACGACCCAATGATGACGTCATCGCTTAAGAAATTGTTATGCAACGAGAACGCAAACTAATGACGTGTTTATATTGAGAAGATTTCTGATTTTCTTCTTCCACTGCGGTCACAGATCACCCATGCAGTCCACCAAATAGCATATAGGGGCCTTTCGTAGGCCATAGGCCTATATTTGTCGAGCAATTATCCACAGTTGAAGTTAGACTGAGATTACACTCAAACTTTGGCAAAACTATAGGTTAGTATCGGAGACCGAATGACGACACTAACCTTAAACCTAGCCCTAACCGACACTCACAATACCTGAGCCATAACTTTCATGGTGACTGTGATTGCGCCTCTGATCAATCTCGTATATTTGATTGCCATTCAAAATGATCGCTTAAGGCCTAAAGCAACCAATTTGGCAAAACAATTGCTCTTTGCTACCAGAGTGACTGCCACTGACTGGCATAGAATATCATGGTGTTGCATGCATTAAATTAGAGCTGCTTGCTCAAACAGCTATTGGAACATTATATAGGCCTAATAGAAGTTTTTCGTTCATTTATTTCATAAGGTGTTGTTTCGTCTTTCTGAAAGTATGATGTAGGTAACTGACATCACAGTAGAGGACACGCTGTATTCACATCGTTGTAGGAATTGTAGGCTAGGATAACCATAACGCCGACAGTTGTCTTTGAATTGCTGCATAATTTTATAGGTCTCATCTGGTCACCTGGTGCCGTCAGCTCTTGGAGCTCTGGCGACAGTCGTGATGCATCCTCTCCAGTGTCTCCTCTCTCTTGTCGCCTCTCTTAGCTCCTCCAGGCTTATGCCAGACTTTTCCTGTACCTCATCCATCCATCTCTCCCTTGGTCTTCCGCGTCTCCTCCTTCCCAAACCGTTAGATCTCATCACATGGCCGAAGTAGCTCAATTTCCTCCAAGTTGCTGTTTGCTGCAGTGTCGCCTCCCTCTCTATTCCGAGCTCCCCACGCACTGAGTCTAGGCCCATAATTTATTGTGAATTAATCCATTTTAAGTTCAATTTATTTAGACTCTGTCTTAATCTGATAGACTTGGATCACTTTCTATATTAGTTTCCCCATGCAGTCTCAAACTGTAGGTCCGCTGTAGCCAGGGTTTCAAGCGAGTGGGAACAGCATTTCCGCTGCTCTGGAAATCAAGGCCGTAGCCAGGATTTTTTTTTTCGGGGGTGTTATTCCCAGACCTTGATCAAGCGACCGAATAAACTGACAATCAAGGGGTTTGGAGTAGCGTCGTGAGTTCTCAAAGCTGTTTTTCTATCTGATCTACTGCATGCAAAATATCACATAGAAATACAAGTCTCAAAATGAAATCCCCTTAGTTTTTACATCGTGTGCTAGTAAATGCATTGTTTAACTTGTAAATTATTTCATTTGGGGGGGGTTCAAACACCCAAAACACCCCCAAGCTATGGCCTTGCTGGAAATTCATGGCTTGTGTTCCCAATGCTAATCATGCATGTAACCCTGGAAACACATATACTCCAATAAACCCTTCTTCAGCATTTGCACTAGAGGTACGAGATGCAACAGGAGCATGGGCGCCCGCAGAAATTTTTGCAGGGGGGGGCAAAATTTTTAAGTTGGTCACGGTTAAATTTCCTAGTCGCAAGAGCTTAAAAATTGCAAAGCCGGAAAGTGAGAATATGGGTATTTTTGGTGTAGACCTATATCATTTTCAATATGAATAGTTTTCTTAGAGCGAAGAAATTTATTAAAAATCAAAAGTATAGAATGTTAAAAAGTAGGTTTTTGAAGGGGCGCTATATAATGAATGAATGAAGAAATGAACGAGAAAAAGGTAGCAGTTTTTAAGAGTCAAGTGCTCCATTAAGTTAATTCCATATTTTAATCGTAATTTCTAAACTTCTAAAGCGCCACTCCAAAGTCAATTTATTCAGAAGCGCTGCATCGATACATCAGGCTGTTCAAAGGGCTGTCAAGAAAGAGGTCCGAGTCCTGTATCCAGAGGTTCAGGTGTTATTGCAGGTGTCATTTAGGAAGGTGGAGGATCCCGAGGATCAGAAGAATGGGGGTATCAATTCTTTTGAACAGAGGAGATGTTGGTTTTGGGAGAAAATCTCGAGGCATGATAAACATAGCCAATTATCTAAGTTTCTCTACAGCTTGACCTACCTAAACTCTGTACTAGTTGGCAGCATGCAAAATGGACAAAATGCAGCCTGACTTAAAGCAGACTTGATTCCAAATATAACGCTGGTGATCATGTAGATCTCCATTACTTAATTTCAATGGGCTGCTGATAAATTTCAAATTTTTACATTAGTGTAATTTATTGATAATTAATTTTTGCGTAGTTGTGAAAAATTGCATTAGCCAGCGAGATTCCAGACAAGTAGGCCATAATCGATAGGAATACTATTTGTATGGGCACCCACGGGAGGGTTAAAAGTCATTGTTACCGTTTTCAGCAAGAGCTTGAAAAAATGCAAGGCAGAAAATTAAGAGCTTCTTTATTTCTAAAGAGATCTTATTACTTAAATATCTGACTTTCACTGAAGTGTATCATTCGTAACATTAGTATACAATGGGAAGAAATTTCATAAACCTCAAAAGTAGTAGTTAGAAAAATATGTTTCAGTTTTCCAGGGGGGGGCAAGTGCCCCCCCTTGCCCCTATGTGCGGGCGCCCATGAACAGGAGGGAGGAAATGAAAATTCGATTTTTGCGACGCTCGTAATATATGGATAAGTGACATATGCTTTTACTAAGCAATTAAAAAACTTTTTGTGTGGCCAACTTCCAACTGTCTGATTTCCACTAGGATTCTGCCTTGATTAACAACAGTTTTGAATATCAATGTGATGCGCTCTATGATAACAGTGATATACACAAGTCAATAGATTATAAAGATGTGAATGATAAGATAGCAGAGTAAAGACCAAGAAACCTGTTGTCAAAACCCTGTCTATTGATTTTACCAATACCACTGATGACGAGAATGAAGCAGAGAGAGAAATTTGGGTTGATATTCGCTTGCTGCACATACCAACGGACAAACTGAGTGCAAACACAGGTAAACTGAATACAAAAGATGGACTTTCGCTGGCACACAAGCAGTCTAACAACACGGTGGAAAATACAGATCTAATCAAACGTACAAATGTATGAAAAGACAAATGTGATCATACGAAATTTAACATGCTGAATGAAAGTCAAGGTTTGACATGCAGACAACAAACTACCAATGCAAACATTGACAAGTAGAGCAGTTGCAACTGGAATAGTGTGCCTGTAATGCATTTCATAAGGATTGAAGAAACAACGAAAAACTTGAAAAAACATTCATTCTTAACATGAAATCTGAGCACAAATCACAGTTTGCATCTTAATGACTATTTTATTCAAACTTAAGTAGACTATCCCGGTGTCATAGCTTAAATACTATTTTAAACTCAGCCTAATGAAAAAATTTTCAGCCTAGGAGAGTAGACTCTCCAGTGCGACAACTTTTTAAACTAAGACTATCCCAGTGCCACAGATTAACGACAATTTTTTTTAAAATTCAGACTATCCAGTACGAAAGCTTAAAGACTATTTCTTAACTCAGCTGTTCTCAGCAACAACCAGCTTTAACTTGTTCACCTTTGTAGTTTCACCCAGAAGAAAATACTGCTAATATCAACGATCAAGTCCAGAAACCAAGTAAATTTCACACTATACAGCAAGTGCATAACAAGATCTATAGATGTCAAATTGTAACGTAAAAACACAATAACCGTAATACAAAAACACTTGCAAAGATCACAGAACTTAAAATACAGACCCATTGGTACTTCTTCTGCAAGACTTCCTACCAAAAACTGATCTCTGAAATTGTCACAGAACTAACATTTGAATTGCATAAAACTCTTTCTTCCATAAAGTCCTATCTATCGTGGAAACGAAATCTCACATGTCCTCTTCAATATGAAAACTAAATTGACAAAAAACTTCTGACCAAAAATCTCTTTGGCAAAAAGACACTAGATCCACTAGCAAAACCAGACAATTGAAAAACAAACGGCAAAATTACCAACGACAAACTGATGCAGTATTCCGTCCGTGCAGTCAAACTCGCTTTCGAGACAGCAGGATTACGACAGCCTACCACCTTCCATCGTCAGTCGATTCAGACATTTCTGCAACTGTCATCTGAAACGACGTCTTCTAATTCACATTTAGCACATTCTGCAGGGTGGGCGTCCTGCTTCGAGTCGTATGCAGTGCAGATGTTGTTCTCCTCCAACTTTGTTTCAGGTTCCTCCCCTACAGACTCAGGCAATCCCCGCTCCTCCACTTTCTCCGCTTCGCATTCCTCCGTGGCATCCTTAACGATTCTGTCCATCAACTGTGCTTCTGTTTCCGCATCCAGCACGCCGACAGAAGAGTTTGCACCATCGGTTTCACTGTTGAAACAATACAAATAAAAATGCACTAAATAAATGCTCAGTTCAGTATATTAAAATCAACTCAGTCTATAAACTAGCACGATGCAAAGTATGTTAAGTCAGTTCAAATATTTTACAATTTGTTTGGAAGCAAGATGCGACAATTCCGTTACTGGTACATGCATTTAACCATAACTAGAGTTTTTTACTTCTTAAAGTGACAGTAATTAACAAAACATCTTTTTACACACTATTGATATAGAAGCTAAAAAAACGCAAAAGAAGAGAACCCTTAGGGGACTACTATCCCATTGTCAGGGTTAACCAAGTATAAGTGAAAAGAAACAGAGCAAACTTACTCACAAACTTCTAACAAAACTTCTCAACAGTAAGGTCACAAAGTTTTCAGCCGCAGCCTGAGTTTCAAATGTTGCTAAACACGGAATACGTACTAAATTACTGTCATTTTAAAAGCCAGTACAAACTTTGCAAGTGAAGCTTCTTCCGTTGCGTTGGTGACAAAAGACTCTTCGTTGGGTTCATCAGGATTAAAATATCCTACTTCCAGGATCTGATCTGTTGCTGGCCTCCGCTCTGGCTGGCTGTCCAGAAGAAAGGTAACCAGTCTGGCCGTGTCACAGTCCTACACCAATGCAATGCCCACATGATTAAATCCAAAGATGCAGTATGATATGTGTGTACACAGTACACTGTGTACAGTACAAATGCACACAAACAGTAAAAGCATATACTTCCAATGCACTATGCTAAATGTCATCAAACAAGTATTTTTTCTGCTAAGTCTTTAAAAAACCATTTGCAAACATACTATTTGACAAGTTAGAAATAATGATAAAACATCAAAGCAATAATATTAATAATAATAATATGTAAGCAGTAGTATGTTTGCGAAATATGCTTACTGATCGTACAATATCCTTCTGATAAATCTATTCCAAGTATGGGGTCCGAGCATGGATTATCATAGTTGTGCAGATGAGGTCCACCAGAGTGCTTGCTGTTGCCTAATTGTGTGCATTCTACTAATCACTAAATGCACGCATACTAATACTTAAATACACACATAAGACAGGCTAGAAATCTGTATCTACAGTGCATGAACAAATACGCACTGTATGCATTACATGCATGTGTGTGACCGTGGGTATATAGCATGTGTTTATCAGGAAGTATTTACACATGTAGCACCTTTTAGGACCACTGAAGGCACTGTCACAAGGTTCTACGTGATCTAAATTAAACACTAATTGGAAAAGTTGATTCCAGAGCCACTTCTAGAAAATCCAAATTTGCAACTTCTTCTGCAGCAGAAACTTACAAGGAGTTTGGAAGACTTCTCTGGAAGATTGCTTGGAACGGACGCTACCTCTGGATCGTGAATCTGTAAAAATAAATAGTGATGGCCATTGGCCAATGCCACGTCAGAATGACACAATTTAAATCATGTATCACTATTAATATAACTAGCATAAAGCTTCATTTCTTGGTCACGAGACCTACTGCACCATTTTATACACACATCATCATGAAAAATTGTACTGTACTGGTTATCAGTGAATTTAGATACAGCATATCCCAAACAACATACCATTCAGTAGTTTTGTGACATAAAGCGCACATCCAACATGCAAGTCTTGCAAGCCATCAATCAACAAATGCATTTTTTTATTGTGATCCAAAAGCTTCAGCAAGATACAGAATCTTTTGCCTATAATATGTTCACAGAAAGAGATGTGGCAACAATTTCTTTAATGTGGCCCAGGTACTTAAAACCATTCTAATTAGACACCTGTGATGAATGAACTAGATACTTCACCCTCTATGGCTTCACAGAGACAGCTGCCATTAACTTGTGAACTAAAGACCAACACATAAAGCCTAAGTATCCTTTGTAATCATGATGATAATGATGATGTATGAAAACAGTATTTGTGTCACGTAGACATCCCCCAAGACAAATAAATAAGTTCGTATATGCTTTGTAAAAAATTTCAGAAAAACTCTGTGCCAAAAAGTCTGTAGCCAAACACAATTTGATCAGGCATTAATGAGATGGATAGCAATTCCAACGTACACAAGTCACAAGTCCCAGAGTGTCATTGAAATTTTGTGGCCCAGGCAAGACAAGTGATAGAGATCAGAGCATCTCTGCTCTGAAACGCAAGACAATGTAACTGGCACAAACCCATAAAATCAGCAGTCCAAAGTTGTACATGTCGGACAGATAAGTTGGCTGACAGCTGGCAGCACCCAGTTGCAACTCTGGTGCCTGAAAGACAAGGCCGCTCGACGTAATGAAAGGATCCTCACAACGCTGGATCTGAAACATCAGCAAGTAATTTTTACCATCCAACAAGACTCGTGAACAGAGCAAATTATGGCTAGAAAAATCCGACTATTCTTTTGGAGAGCAGTTTTTCTTGGGAGTGTGTAACCTTAAAAGGATGACATCATAGCAGTTAAAGATCAAGTTAGTTTAAGATTCCACATGCTTCAATCAACAGAGCTACAATACCAGCAATCGTAGCACGTAAACCAAAGAATGGCTAGCAATCTGTAAAACAAAGCATATACTGACTTACTTACTAAAAAGCACAAGACAATCTGCATGGTTTCACTAAGACAATAGGCAAAAAACTTTAAAGCATGACCAAGTAGATTAAAAAAAGCACTGGACCTCACAAGAAACAACTTTTAGATCAATCACCAAAGAATTGCCAAACAGTTGCAAATAGGAACAATTGATGCTGATAATTGATAATCAACCTGTAAAGGGCAACTCTATAAAAACCTGTCATGGTCAAATTCACAGCAGGGCTGTTTTTAAGGAATTTTAGAACTGCACAAACCCTTTCTTTGCCTTCCCATCCTCTATGGTAAATTACTCCCACTAGCAGGACAATGACCTTTTTCACTAGCTTTTACAGCACAGAATTGCTTCTACAACTGCACAGATCCATTTAGAAGTGCACATTTTGTGTACAACTGCACACTAAAAATAGCCCTGATTCACAGAGGACCTCTGTTGACTCTGTCAGAGGTGTTCGCCATCTGGTCCCCTATTCGTTCATTGTCAACTGATTTCCAGTCTATTCTTTGCAAAAATTCACGAACAACACAAGGCTAACCTGTGAGGAAACAATACCCAGACAAACAGAAAATCAGAGTTTTATCTCATTTAGAACAAAGCCTCCAAGACATGATTGCTTACAGGAGTCTTCGTGAAGTCATAGTCGGCCACAACGACAATGCCTGCCGATTTGCTGATCAGAACGTTGTTCGGATGGATGGCACCATGGACGAGCTCCATACCGTGCAACGCACTGAGACCCCGAAGCACACTGCCAAGCACTTTCACCATCTACAAGTACAAAGCAACGCATTTCAGTAGATGATTCTCCGGTCTATTTAAAAGAAGTAAAGTTTTGTTTCAACATTGAGAGGTTAAAATTACGGTAGAGATTAATGGAAAAAATGAACAGATAAATGGAAACTATTTTCTGAACCAATGTAAAAGTAGCACACGTAGTCTGTTGCATTTAGACAGAGTCTAACCACCTATCATTTTTTTTTATCTCTGCCTCACAGTACCTCTCTAGGGACATTGAGCATGTCCCAAGTCAGGATAGCAGAGAAGTTAGGCCTCCCTGCTAGTGATGTAGCTTTTCCGGAAAAGTATTTTGCCGGAAAGTTTCCGGAAAGTTTCCGGAAAGTTTCCGAAGAACCAGAAAAATACATCTAACTCATAAAATATCAGAATTTCACTCTCAGAAATGTTTCTTATAGTTGAAACTCCTTCTATTTACAGTACTTCTGTCAATGCAAACAATGTTGAACGTAAAAATAATTAATATGAGCAATAAACACTGTTCATTAGCATCTCAGACTAGAGTAGCCTATAGAAAACTAGTTGTAGCTTGCATGTCTGCAGTCAGCTCTGTGGCAGGAAATGTTTAAAAAACTGTTATAAACATGAAACAATACTGCATCAATTGCTGTTTCTCTCATATTTTCATAACTCACAAATATGAAGGTGACTGAATGATAAGAAATATTTTCCCAAAATTTACAGTGAAGTTTTAATTGCATTTAATTCCTAAATGTATTTTTGGGTCGTGTCAACAATCTGAACAATTATCACTAGCACTAGCAGCACCATCTATTGAATAAACCATCAGTTATAACCACCTAAGACTGCTTATATAGTATTGATGTATTTAATAACATCATATTGAAAGAAAATTCGGACTCCTTAGAATTGAGTATATATTTAACAATATTTCATTGGTGGAAAAATACGTCGGAAAGTTTCCGGAAAAATATGAAACTTTTCTGACAATATTTCCTCCTCACAATACTAACTGCTAAATAGTGATTGATGTATTTAGCAACATTATATTGAAAGAAAATTTCGGACTCATTAGAATTGAGTATGTATTTAATAATATTTTATTGGCGGAAAAATATGTCGGAAAGTTTCCGGAAAGATACGTCGGAAAGTTTCCGAAACTTTCCGGAAAGATATGAAACTTTCCGCGGAAAGTTTCCGCCTCACAACACTACTCCCTGCTAACCACCCTGGTAAAACATGCCAGCAATTCAAAGAATGCAGAGAATCTCAAGATGAACTGAGAGACAAGTCACGAGTCCTGTCCGTGGAAACGACAAGAAAAGTGAATACCAAGTAGGAACATCATGAAATTACCCAGGAAGTAGAGGAAGAAATAAACACTCGGCGCCATAAGATACAAATGAAACAGTTGACTATGATCTCTACTGATACTCTCGCATTAACTCAGTATTTCTATGCGCAAGGACCTTGATCAAGTCCTTCACTCCACGCCTCCGATTCTCTTCCGAAAGATTGTGTGCTCATTTCTGAACTTTGAAAGGAAGTCAATTTATCAAATACAATTGTTTCGTTTTTTTAAAAGACCACCACTCACATCAGGTTTATGCCAAAGCACAATGTCTTCCATCAACTGCGTAAGGTTGGACTCGTAGCATGGTGAAACGATCACCGCCTGCCTGTCATTCTGCAGAACATAAAACCAGACTACTAGAGAATATCACCAAATTATATCAAATCAAAACATCATCTTATTCAATTTCTACACCTAATACAATTTTATGCACCAAAATATTTACACAGAAACACTGCTGGAAAAAACACAGCTCATGAACACCTTTCCAACCAATCTCAAGTTAGGATTCAGACTACATTCCAAGCATCTCTGCAAGGTTTCATAAAAGCCCTCTACAGATGTTCATACACAATTACACATGCAATGCACACATACCTACATACACCAACATATTCCTACACATACACACATGATTGCAAACAAACAGACACATAAATACATGCATTCATAAATACAAGCATGCTCTTTCAACCAGTACTTCCTTTCAGAACTCTGCTGACCAAGAACAGTGGGAGAACCATCACTAAGGACAGTGTCAGCGACTGGGCCACAAGAGTTCCACAGTGCCGCTAATTCAGCATCAAACTCGTAAGACGAAGAGACTTACCATCCCGAAAAAGACGGCAACGAGTTGAGCCAAGTGAGGGCTCATCAATTCGCTGTACTTCATGACGCTCTTCAGGAAGTTCGTTTCACTTGCGTCACTTTGTATCCCGACAAGAAACTCCTGCAGCGTAAGCAGTTGCACATAACACAATGTTGGAATAATGATATTATACACATTCTAGATGGCGCTAGCATAGATGACTGTAGATGACTCTATATAATTTAGTCTATGTTATACGTCACTTCCTCCTTCTTCTCCGTTCCGTGTTTTGTGCTAGTAGTTAAGATGACATGTGACAATCTTTATCTCCTTTAATCGTGAATAAAGCTCTGCATTCCAACAGGTTATGTGCCCAGGTCGAACGCAGGACGACTGGTTAATTCCCAGGACGACTGGTCGACTAATATTTTTCGAGTTTTCTCGTTAATTATCCGAGTCGATAGAAGCTGAAGTTTCTTCTTGTTCTCGCGTCAAAATGGCGGCATTGGAAGAACTACAGCAGCAAGTTTTGAGAATTCAGGAGAAAATTAGCACAGGAACAGGTAATGTAGCGACAACAGTTACTACAAATTCCGTCGGAGGTTTACCGGAAGCGAAGCATCTTGATGGCAAAAATTATGGTGATTGGAAATTCTGGATGCAAAATTTCTTAATTGACGCAGGTTTATGGCGCTGTGTTTCGCCAAAAGAGGGCCAGACTGTTGATCCGGATTTGGACTTACGTGCGTTAGCCAAAATCAATCTCAGCCTAAAACCCTGTTCAACCAGAGTCACGAAGAAATGCCAGACTGCGAAAGCTGCTTGGGACGCATTGAGAGGTGAATATGAAAGCACTGCTCTTGTTCGTCTGATTGGACTGTATTCTAGTTTGTTTAAGACAAATTTTGAGAACTTTCCTTCGATGCAGCAGTATGTAGATCACATTTTGTCAATTGCAGAACAATTGGAATCAATTGGTCAACCTTTTCAGGACAATGTTGTTGGAGGCATAATTCTTGGAGGTCTTCCAGATCAGTATAGGCCTTTAATATTAGGCATCCAAGGATCAAAGCAAGACACAACAGTTGAGTTTGTAAAAAGTCTTTTGCTTCAGGACAGTGTTAAGGAGCTAGGAGCAAGTACGACTTCGGTTGCAACTCATTCAGCATTTTCAATGGGCAGGTCTCAAATGAGCAGGTCCCACAAGGGCATGTCCCAGATGAAAAGTAAGCCAAAAGGACCACGTTGTTTTGAATGTAATCGTTTTGGTCATATTCGTTCGCAATGTGAGAAGGTCAAGGTTAAACCACATAAGAATTCAGCCAACGCGAATTTTGGTGCTGTGTCAGCCCAAACGAATTTTTCAGTTTCATCGGTGCAGCCTACCTCGATGAATGATGATTGGTATCTTGATTCAGGTGCCACGGTACATCTAACATCTCGACTTGACTTGCTTAAGAATTTTTCTTCAGATTCTAGTCAAGAGGTTGGAATTGCAAATGGAACAAAGTTAAAAAGTACTGGAATGGGAACATTATCGATTCCGTTGTCAACAAAGAAAACAATGGAAATTTCAGATGTTGTTCATGTACCAGATTTGGCTATAAATCTCTTGGCAGTTAACAGAATTGCTCAGGAAGGAAAAACTGTTTTGTTTGACAAGAAAGGCTGTCGCATAGTTAATCAGAAGGTGAAGGTCAATCCAAAAAGTGTCGTTGGAACTGCCACAGAAGTCAATGGACTGTATCGTTTGAACTGTAAGCAATCTCGTATGTTTGCTGCGCTGTCAACGAACTCTGTAAACTTATGGCATCGTCGCCTTGGACATCTTAATCGTCCTTCTATGCGCCTACTTCGAAGCACTATGTCTTCAGGTGTTCAGTCTGAAGGGACGCCAAATATTCCCTGTGAAGCTTGTGTGAAAGGCAAACAGCATCGCAAACCGTTCAAGAAAACAGGAGCCAAACGAGCGAAGCACGTTCTTGGTCTTGTTCATTCTGATATTTGTGGTCCAATGCATGTTTCATCAGTTGGTGGAGCACGGTATTTTCTGACATTGATTGATGATTTCACGAGACACTCGGTTGTCTATTTTCTGAAATCAAAGACTGAGGTACTGGAGAAGTTCAAGGAGTACAAATCTCTTGTTGAGAATCAGACTGGTAAACGTATCAAAACTCTTCGAACAGATAATGGTACTGAATATGTCAATGAAAATTTTCTGGGTTTCTTACGACGTCGTGGAATTCGTCACGAAACCACGATTCCGTATACTCCTCAGCAGAACGGAGTTGCTGAACGTCTGAACAGAACTTTGGTAGAACGAGCTCGAACAATGATTCTAGAATCCGGAGTAAGCACAGATTTTTGGGCAGAAGCAGTAAATACAGCCAATTATCTGAAGAATCGGTCACCTACAAAAGTCTTACCAAATATGACACCTCAAGAGGCATGGACAGGAGAAAAACCTGACCTAAGCCATCTTCGTGTTTTTGGTTGCAAAGCTTTGGTGAAAATTCCTGATAATAACCGCAAGAAATGGGACTCTAAGTCAAAAGAGTACATCTTTGTTGGTTACTGTGAAGAAAGCAAAGGTTACAGAATGCTTCATCCTGTCACAAAGAAATTCACTCGATCCAGAGATGTTGTTTTCGTTGAATCTCAGTTTCCTGTTCGACATTCGTCTTCAGATGATCCTTTTCCAGATGTTGCGGATGACAACTCATCGCAAATTGTCACTTCAGACATTCATAATCAACAGCAGTTTCAGAATACCCAAACTCATGTTGAAGTGGGGGAGTCTGATGGTTCAAAGGAGTTTGGTGGATCAAAGACTAATCTTACTGATGACTCGAACACTGGCTCGGAAATAAACTCTGTGGAAGAAGATTCTGATGGATCAAATATTTCAGTGGTCAATAAGGACATAACTGATGATGGAGAAGTAATACGAGACACATTTGAGAGGCCAAAAAGAACTCGTATTCCATATAAGCAAATATTCAATGAGAATTTTGTTGTGCATCAAGCTACATTGTGTAAAAGTACTGATCCAGCAACTGTTGAAGAAGCACTTACTTCTCAATATGCAGAAGAATGGAAACGTGCAATGGAAGAAGAAATTCAGGCACATGTTGAAAACCAGACATGGACATTATCTGATGTACCTACTGGGAGAAAGGCAATTAAGTGCAAATGGGTCTTCAAAACAAAGCTGAAATCTGATGGTACAGTTGAGCGTTACAAAGCTCGTTTGGTGGCTAAAGGATGTTCACAAAAACCAGGCATTGATTATGAGGAAACGTACTCGCCGGTTGTACGTTATACTTCCATTCGTCTTCTGATGGCATTGGCTGCAAAATACGACCTTGACATTGATCAAATGGATGTCACAACAGCATTTTTGCATCCTGAGCTCGAAGAAGAAATTTACATGGAATTGCCAGGTGGTTTTCGGCTGAATGGTAAAACTTGTCGACTAAAGAAGTCAATTTATGGTCTGAAGCAAGCAAGCCGAGCTTGGAATAAGAAATTGGATAAGTTGTTGAAAGAACTTGGATTTGTGCAATCAAATTTTGACACTTGCATTTACTACAGATGTGAAAACGGAAAGATCTTAATCATTGCAGTGTATGTTGATGATCTTTTAATTCTCTCGAACAACAAGGGGGAGAAACAGAATTTGAAAGCAGATCTAATGAAACGTCTCAAGATGAAGGATCTTGGTGAGGCACACTATTGTGTGGGCATTCATATCCAAAGAGATCGTGATACAGGAACGATATCACTTGATCAAGAGAAATATATTGAACAAGTGCTCAACCGCTTCAATATGACTGAGTGCAATGGGGTTTCAACTCCACTTGATTCGAATCAGGATTTGTTTGGAAAAGAATTTCTTCCTAACAGTCAACAGCAAGAAGAAGAAATGAGAAACATTCCTTTTCAAGAAGCTGTGGGTAGCCTTATGTATGCAGCACAGGCTACAAGACCAGACATCGCATTTGCAGTGGGGGTCATGAGCAGATTCAATAACAATTATGGAAAAACTCATTGGGTTGCAGTGAAAAGAATCTTTAGATATCTTCGGCAGACTGCAAGTACCAAACTAGTGTACAGGAGAACCAATGAAGATTTGATTGGGTTTTGTGATTCTGACTGGGGTGGTGATAAAAGGGATCTGAAATCAACCACAGGATACACTTTTGTTTTAAGTGGTGCCGCAATAAGTTGGAACTCAAAGAAACAACCAACAGTTGCAAAGTCAACAACTGAAGCAGAGTACATGGCTTTAAGCATGGCTGCTACAGAAGCTATCTGGTTAAAGGGACTTCACAAAGAACTTGTTCCTCAAGCTTCAGATGTCGTGGAGATTTTCTGTGATAACAAAGGGGCGATTGATCTTGCTAGAAATCCCGGATATCGACCCAAGACCAAGCACATTGCTGTGCAGCATCACTTCATTCGAGACAGAATTGCAATTGGAGACATTCTGGTTAAACAGATTGAAACAACAAACATGGTTGCTGACTGTTTAACGAAAGGACTGTGTAAAGATTTGCATAACAAATGCATTTCTGGGATGGGGTTAGAAAAATAACACTAACCTAATTTTCTGAGTGTGTATAAAGTGGGGGTGTTGGAATAATGATATTATACACATTCTAGATGGCGCTAGCATAGATGACTGTAGATGACTCTATATAATTTAGTCTATGTTATACGTCACTTCCTCCTTCTTCTCCGTTCCGTGTTTTGTGCTAGTAGTTAAGATGACATGTGACAATCTTTATCTCCTTTAATCGTGAATAAAGCTCTGCATTCCAACACACAAGCAGGATGAATAAAACATTGAATATGTGTGTATATCATGGGCGCACAACCTTTCTTTGGCCAAGGGCCACATCATGTTTTTGAAAACAAGTTGAGGGCCGCAAAGATGACATAATAGACTGACAGACGGACATACGTATGTGTGCATGACTCTTTTGATATATATATATATATATATACAGATAGGCGGATGCATTAGAAGCCATTCTTCTTACATACTAGTTTTGATATGACTCATAAAAGCAGTGCTGTAAAACATAGTAGACAATGAACGACAGCAATAACTCAACAAATTTGTATAAACTGAAGTATAATAGATCTATCGGCCTCCAAGTCTCATTCTCAGTCAGTCATAGTTTATTGCATTCGCAAGAGGACAAACTGAAGAACAGGTCTACAGGCCAACTGATACCTTCGCGTCCGTATCATATTCTCAGTCAACTACAGTTTACGTCATTCGTAACTGGATAAACTAAAGACCGCATTTAGAGGACAGTGCTTGCCTCAGTCTGCATATCTTACCCTCCATCATTTACGGCTAATCCACATCACGCAGCGGAACCTTTCAACCACAAAGACAAACCTTTAGAATAACTGGTTTTCCACAGAACGTCGACTTGTAGACGTATTTCTTCGCGCAGCCAGGCAACGGCTTCAACTTGAACTGGTCGAGCATATATCCAGACTTCAATAGGCCACCAAACTTCTACAATAAAATATCAAAGAATTAATTACTTAAAAGAAGACTATACATTCATATTTCTAGCAAAAAAACTCTCTCACACACACACACACACACATACATGCATGCACACACACACCCACACAAGCCACTAGTCCCCCGGTTTAAGCATAAAACTAACCAACAAGGTGTGTTCCTCTGTGCAAACTCAAAAATGTAACTCATTGCATGATCTTCTCTTTCAAAGTGTTGGTGCGTTTAAAAGCAAGTTGCATAACATACTGACCGATGTACTAACCACCAGCATCAGCAATCAACCTAAGAGAGCAAATGAATGAACCGCGGCAAATTCAGAACAATATTTTCCATTTAATTTAGAAATAACTCAGCTGGAGAGTCAGTCTTACAATGAACTTCTGCAGATTCAACTCCGGATGCTGCACAATCATTTCGGGAAAGTGATTCAGTGTCAAAACTGACAACCATTTCTAAAATAAAAGAAAAACAAAGCCTTACGGACGCATCAAAACGACTTAAAGAAAAATTTCAATATATCCGGACAGTGCTCTGATTTTAACTTTACTTTCATTCTTATTTTATCTTTACCATATTACTTTCATCCCTGAGGCAAAAATGTGTCTGACAATCAAAACTGCCAGTGAGGAGTTCCTTCCAACAGTACAATAGCTGGACTCCATTAAAAGACTGAATAATCACCTGGAAATGGAAATGTTTGCTTGCAAGATTTGTTAACAAAATGTCTAACTGTCTGGTGGACTACATTTAAATATTATTATTTTTATATTTATTATGCACACACTAGGTATCACTAGATGACGAAACATCAACTGATGGTGCAATTGCGAGAGACGGATTTGCTCTACCATGTACTTTCAGAGTTTCCAGGCCAGCATTCTCCCAAAAGTCGCCTACCGAGTCCCACAGATAAAAATGGGAAGAACTCACCAGCTGTTCATCCTCAATTTCCAGCTGTTTCTGGAGCTGGCCACGAATCTCTTCCAGATCATTTTCCACCGACAGGAACTCTTCGCTGCTCTCCCGTCCATCCTACGTCAAAGCCAACGCACAATTAAGACGAGAAACAAACAGCGGCTATCAATTGAACATGTGCGTTCAATCAACCAAAGTTTTTACCGCAACCGCATTTGACAAAGTCAAGGTCATGATATAAACGGGACCGAAATCCCACTAGCTAGGCCCACCTATACAATACAATACAATACAATTGTAATTTGATAACGCCCTCCGTACAAAGCTCAGAAGTGCATGGTATGAAGAGCAGAAAGATAAGGTTTCGATGCTCACTAGCCTCATAAAGTTCAGTCAGTCTTCAACTACCTAGGGGAGTTGATTAGTTGAAGACTGACATGTAGTCTTACTGCACAATTGTCATTTTGAATTAATGCATGAATATCATTATTATTATAATTATTCATATCATCTCATAAACACTAAATGCAACACAGGTTTCAACAGATAATTGCCATCTCACCGCTAAGAGCTGAGGAAATCTTCCTACCTCTTGCATGTCCTGCATGTCAACCAGACGATATCTCAGCTTCGACTTCAGAGCCTTTATAGTCTTCGCTGTGGTCTGCAGTTTGCTGAGGTTGGGCGATTTGTTGAGCCACTGCTTCAGATCGTCGCATTCGTCTATGAACCTCGCCCTCAACTTGATCAATTGTCGCACGCTCTCAAGTTTACGACGCAATTCTGACGTCAGCGAGATGAGCGTCCTTTGAATGATAGCGACATCGTTCGCACTTTCTCCCTGTTGACAATCACATTACATGATTATTGATTGAGAATGATTTATGTGACAGGTAACAGCATTTTATCCGCAATTTCTCATATTGTATGTACATAGTGGAATGGTTTGCTGTTAGAAGGGCATTGGAGGATAGGTCTAGCCACAGCACACGAGCTCACACTAGCCTTAATGTGGCCCTGAATGTGGTTAGTAAATCAATCCTACATTAACGAACCATCTAGCATAACCAGACAAGAGTAATTCAACAACTAATGCCTCTGAATCCAGACACGGACAGACACAAGCAGAGACACATACACACACGCGTGCACACACATACACACACACCAACACGAATGACAGTGCAACTCACAGAGGATTGAAATGGTTCAACTGAAACTCAAGTCCAAATCAAACGGTTAGTTACACTCTACTTTACATATAGTTACCTGTTTGGCACGCTTAATCTCGCCGTCAATCGCATTTTCGTAGTCATCTACGAGACGGTCCAAGTTGGGAGTCGAAATTTCAGTTAAGTCAACAGCACTACTACGACGCCGCAGTTCCTGTTGTTGAGAAATTAAAAAGACCAAACCATCAGTGCGTCATTGTCAACAATGGTTTACAACTCAATATATATATCAAAGAGTAATGCAGAAGGAAAAAGGCAGTGCCTTGAACAAAGTTCAAGTACTAGCAGCTTCAATTGCTTAGCATAGATGTATGTATGTATGTATGTACAATGCATGTATGTACGTATGCAAGTATGCATGCATGCATGTATGAATATGGACATTTATAAATCAAGGTGCTTAGTGTATGCCTCTGTGAATGAGGGCAGGTACCCAGGCTTTTCTTATTCGTTTTTTCTCTTGCTGTCTCTCTCCCCTCTCTCCATCCGGATTTTTCCTCCCTCTCTCCGCCTCCACCTGTCTGTACAGTCTTAATTACACACACATATACACTACTTTCTAACTAGCTACTTCTCTAACTAAATAATTACTTTTAATTAACTTCTTAAAATCTTAAAATTTCTGCAGCTGTCATTCTATGCTTCAAATATATACATACATCCACATTTAAATCTTCATATACTATATATACAATTATACATGTATATGAACTGGTCACCGGAAGTTACATGCACGTATCTGAACATCAACAAATAGCCAAGTAATGACCTTTGCAAAAGCAACGACATACATGTGCAGACATGCGAATCACACAAGGGTAGTCTGTGCACTTTGCAACTGGTGCGCAATTAATCCAACTAGCTGAAAGAACAAGCACACGTACTTCGTGGAGCTTCATAAAGCATTCCATGACCAACAATCCGAGTGAATCTGTCGTCTTCCTCGTATCTTCAGACTTCTGCTGCTTCTCATCCTACAAAGAACACGACTTACTTAGTAACAACGACGTTCTACTCTTCAACCGCTATATAAGTAAGAAGAAGTACAGTTTGAATCTTTAAATGCAAAGTCATCAGGGTGGGTGGGCAATATGCCTTACAACATTGCTACTCAGACTGTGGTCAAGTCAAACAGATTGTCGGAATCACAATTCTGAAAGTACTCAAGTAAATATCGAAATGTATAAACTGAAAACCATAACAGATGTATGGGAACATGATATCTGTGTCTATATATAAACAGTCTCACACACGTGTGTAACATTAGCAAAATGTCTTGCTGTAAGAAACAGTGACAAAATCGCAGAAACCAATGTTTGGATGAATAGATGAACTGATGTAGTGGCGTACCACGCCCAGGCAATTATGGGCACTGAGACCCGGGTTGCATTTAATCCTCAATAGAATGTACAAGGAAGAGGAAAAGATGCATAGGGATGAATGGACATACGAATAGTCGCTGGTAGGTAGCTGCTGAACGACAGTGTCATAACAAAGAAGTCCAACAACGATGCCCCTCCTTTAACCCAGGCCTGGGACTGGCACCACAAGTCGTGGGGACGTTAATCTCAATAACTCCATCACCCTTCAGCCTTCTTGTCACCTTTTTTTTACCTAGTCACAACTTTATTCTTTCCTAAACCTTTTTCTCAAATACTTCTCACACTCTGCACATATACGGTACATATCTAACAACTTGCAAACATATGTGTGTCCCAGTGCTGGAACTCAACTTCAACCAGAGTAATAAACAAACAGCAGAAACAAATTTGAAGAACCAAATTTTCGAACCCAAACCCTTTTAAGATTTTGCGAAAGTAACATTGACACCTTCCAGGCCAGATACGCTTCGGACGACGAGCTGTCGAGATTCACGTCACTCACGGTCGGCATTGCCAGATATGATGCATATCTGACTTCTAGGGTGGAGAGAAGTTTCTGGCAAAAAAACAAAAGCAGTATGATTACAACTTATAATAAACAGATGATCACAAGTTATTAGAGGAGTGGAATCTTACTGCACAGCATATATTATGGTTGACATGCAAGGCGCCCATCACATCCTACTACTCATTTTACATCACTACTCATTTTACGTACGGCGGAGACAAACTGACGGAGAGCAAGTTCCTGTACGCATGCTAAATATCTCTCTTTCGGAGCCATAACGTAACAATTCACTGAGTGTTCATATGCAAAATTATGGGCTGCACTCTATAAGCCAATCCAATATTATAAAACAATCCAATATTATAAACCAATCCAATATTATAAACCAATCCAATATTATAAAACAATCCAATATTATAAACCAATCCAATATTATAAACCAATCCAATATTATAATATTCAATGGTTCAGTTGCCTATCAACTGAAAGGTTGCGTGATCACATTCCATCCAGCAATGAAAGACATATATTCAGACGTGTATTCCATCCAAATGTGTGACAATGATAAATCAATTAAATGAGTGCATTGACTGTACATTATTGTTGAGAAAATGAGGTCAAGGAAAAGGGACAGGGCTGGCAGCCACCTGCTTTCATGCGCCAAGGCCTACATACCCAGAACAACCTCCTGGTGATAGCTTATGCAGACATGCCATCCTGAATAATCCTTCAATCTTACGACTAAAAACCTTCTTACAGTCAGGTAACAAGTGTATCACATTAGTACTGTCATTCTAAACCGCACAAAGCACATAATTCGAGTGACTGCCAGGTAAAATCCTTGTAATGACGAAATCAGTGATACCTCGATCTGAGTCTCAAGAGATGTGAGAGCGTCCACATCAGAAAACAAGACGATGAATTCATGCAGCAGTTTGAACAGCTCACTTCGGACTTCATTGCGATCCGTAATCATCATCTCATTCGCATTCTACGTCAACAGAAACAAAGAACATTCCTCTCTAGCAATCAGTCAGTGCAAAACGGCAACAATTCAGCACAATCCAATACAACTGAATCTGATATTGTCCTTATTCTTACGTTCAAAAGTACACGTGCATGGCCATAGGAAAAGGCAGCTGGCCAGCAAACCATGAATCAGCAAAATACCAGGCCACCATCCAGTCAGTGCAAGTCAGTCAGTGTATCATGCAGGTAGTCTGCAATGTAGTCCTCCAATGAACATCATTGGACAAGTCAGTCTACCAGTGAGCCAGAAATACATATGACATAAGAATGATAAAAATAAACATAAACTTCCAAAACCAAACATCGTAAATTCTCCATAGATACATTCGTCAGAGATTCAACATCAGTGGTGTAGTCCTAAAAAATGAAATGGGGGCACGCCTGGAAATTGAAGTGGGGGGACGCCTGGAAAATTGAAGTAGAAACTGTAGCAAAAAGTGCAATCTTGCAAGAATTTTGCAAAAAGTGGGGGGACGGCGTCCCCGCCCCACTACACCACTGTTCAACATGTTAATTATGGTATAACGTAACTCACGGAGTTCTGACACTGAGCATCCTCAGTGGCCGACCTCAGCTTCAGCTGCAGAGCCTGGTACCTCGACCGTACAGCATCAATCTGACCGAGAACTGGCACCTTGTCCAATGATGTGTCGATGGAGCTCTCGGTTGCCATGGTGATTGCATCCTCAATTGGATCAGAGACACTAGCAGCCGTATCAGATTGTGCTCTACAAGTTCACCATCAAAATTATATTTATTATTATTTAGATGGATTTAATGCTAAACAACACTCTAGGTAAACAGGCTAGCACCCAAATACTTCTTGGAATTGTTTCATGCTTATCGAGGAGGGGCTTTAGGGCACTGGTTAACACTGTGGTATGCGAGAAGAGCACACGGACACGGGATTGATTCCGCTACCCTCCCAATGGTCCGCTCAACCTCCCAATTGGCAGATGGTGTTGCTGAAATGAGTAGTAGGATGTGATGGCCGCCGTTGGCTGCTGATAGTTAAATTCGACTCCTGTATCATACTATGAACTGTAATCAATCTGCGTTGTGTCAGTTTGAAATTAAACGAAGATCATCATTATTATTATTATTATTTATTATTATCAGCAAACTGATAAATGATTTAACTCATGGTTCTTCAGATCTGTAGTGACAAGTTCTATGGCATAGGTTGAGTCGAAGACTCTCGAGTCTGGCGATGACGAAGCATAAACACTTAAACAGACAAAAACATGTCTATACATAGATGCAAAGGCAAAAACATGCACAAGTCTAACAAGAAGAATGAATAAAGTCTTGGTACCTTAACAACATCACTGTTTGAAGTCCAGAGAAGACTCTTGCCAACTGAAATCATCCAGATAAGACCATAACAATAACAATGTATAACAATAACAATGTATAATAATAACAATGTATAATAATAACAATGTATAATAATAACAAGGTATAATAATAACAATGTATAATAATAACAATGTATAATAGTAACATTCATTCATTCATTCATTCAAGAATTTATATAGCGCTTCTTCGAGGCGACTACTCAGAAGCGCTCCCGACTCTAGCACGGGAAAAAAGGACAGTTTTGAGTTTAGTAAAAAATGTTCCAGTAATAACCCCAGCAAGTAGACGTAGTTCCTGTGGAAGCTCATTCCACACAACTGGTAACAATGTATAATAGTAACAATGTATAATAATAACAATGTATATGGTGCCATACCACTACAAGGGTGCCTTACAAATGGCTAAAAACCATGTTCCAGTTTACACAGAATTATTAAGTGTCGATTGTGCCTACATCAGTTTTTCATTTGCACACATAGTAGTATATTATACATATATTATCATATATTATATATAAGCGTATATAATTATATACATATATATATATATACACACATACATGTCATACATGTATATAAATACATAAATACAAGCATGCATACATACATGTGTGCATATATACATTATATATGCATACAAATAATAATTATATATATTATATAATATAATATATATTGCACACATACATGAAAACACAACACATTTAATACTTACTGTTCTAAGTTATTGATGCGAGTGAGTAAAAAAGTGACTGGAAAGCATTGCAGCACATTGTTACCTCTTTAACAATGACAAGTATTACTTTTCCATGCATTTTTTTAACACAGGCTCATCATTAAAGAACCTCTCAAAAAGTCAATTGATTTTAATTTAAAAATTTATAAAGAAAACGAATTGTTACTTGACACCAATTCAAAAGTTTAAGCAGGAGTACAATATTTAGCAATAAAGCAGAAAATCTTATAGAAATTAAGGTGATCCACAAGGTGCTTGCTCACCTTATTTGAACACTTGTTATTGATGATTGCTACAGCCAACCTGATTTCGAAAGCCTGGTGAACAAATCAAAGAAGAAAAGAACCCACTGAGTACAAAAACAGTCTTTATCACAATACCGTATATAGGGTCCTGTTGTCACAAAACATTTTAATGCACTGTAGAAGAGTCATTTATTTCTGAAGCTACAACATTCAGAATCGACAGTGGACCCAAAGCTTCACACTAACCCTTTAGTCTATAGCCAATTGAAACGTAACTGCAGAGCCCACTGAGGTAAAAAGTATATCTCATTTTATAACTTGAATTTACTTTCCAGATTATCTCTACTGTGTAAAGTACACGTGCACAAAAAAACCTGCCCAGGAATCTGTCTGGCAGATGTAAATCCATGACCTTCAAATGACAGACCGAGTAAGCAAATCAAGGTGGTTGGGCAACTGAGTAGTTTCTTGAAGAGGTGCTATATAAATGCTCTGAATGAATGAATAGATGCATGTGCTGCACAATACTTACAAGTGATTTAACTGCGAGAGCAGATGAATAAGCAAGTAAGATATTAATCAAAGTGATGCAAATCAATAATTCTATTCTCACCTGCTTCTGATTTTCAGCCTCTCTCTCAAGAACTTCTACCACATTCTGCAGCTCTCTAACCTCTTTCTCCAGTCTACTAACCATCCCGGGGCCATCACGATCTCCGCTACCATCTCTACTACAAAAACACAAACAACCTATCATCACACCCACAATAAAGAACAAATTAAACATCTATCACCATTATTACTCAACTTCAATAAATAATCCAACAACTAACTAAAGTGCTTATAAAGACACTGAACTACACTGCCAGTGATGCACAGTCAGTATGCAAGCCAGATTCCAGGGTATATCTGGCCAACAGGCTTAGTCTATGTTCTTGAAACAACCAAACAAGATTTTCTGTCTGCACTTCTCATCCTTTAACACATTGACCGCCTACACACCATGTTAAATGACTGCAGCCAGTACGCGTTAACTCGTACTGGGCGGTCAACGTGTGAAGCAACTACTTACAACTTTCTATTTCTCGAATGCATAATTTCTCAAATGCATGAGCCATTTAGTTTCCACCTCCAATAACCAGTGCATTCACGGTCCAGCTGAACAGTACCGGTATGTTTTCTCCAATACAACAGTGACACATTCAAAGCCATATGGTTCACAACTCACTGTCTGCACTTCTCATCCTGTCAACTAAACACAGCTACAAAAATCTCAGCAGATCCGCCAGGCAAAGACTTACATCTTCCGGATCTTAGGGACTCCGCTGACTTCCGGCAGATGTTCCTTTGAGCAGCTCTGACTTGCGTCGAGATCGCACACTGCGACGCAAGTCTTCGAGTTCAGCATTACCCTGTTTACATCGTAGCCTTCGGTGGTCCTCATCTTGACTTGAGCAATGCCATTCAACGGCTCGCACAAGATGGCATTCATAACAGACTTCTCCTTCAGCAGCGAGAGTTTTTCTAGGCCCTGTAAGCAGAATAGAAAGCGTTACGTATAGCACTTTCTTAGGTAGTTTTTACACACCATTTACGGCATCTCTTGGGTACATTTTAGAGAACAATCACACAACATTCCAAGGCATTTTTAAAGCAATGTTCATGGCACTTTCTTTATCACATTTACTACACTCATTCCTGCCTTTGCACAAACCTTTTTAGCAGCCCTATCTACATTTGAGAAATGTTATTTAATTCTAAAAATATAGCTAACATTTTTAATCAATGAACTTTTCTGACTTTGCATGCTAAACCTCATCTTATAATGCTTCTAACAACAATTAACTACAGAGTCTTCAGTAACTTATGCCCAGACTTATCAATGGGGTCTAGGGCAATTACCCCCTGGACAATTACCCCCCGAACAATTACCCCCCGACAATTACCCCCTGGACAATTACCCCCCAGGACAATTACCCCCCGGACAACTACCCCCGTGCCAATTACCCCCCGGACAATAAGCCCCCGTACCAATTACCCCCCGGACAACTACCCCCCGTGACACAGTGTGAGCTTGTTCAGTTGTTCGTATACGCGTGAGGGAACGAACGTTCTCATGGTCATGGTCTTCGTATTTGTCAGACCTTCAGAGCTGCCAAAATCTATCCTAAAGTAACTTTGCTGTGTAGACATCTTTAGTCATTATCTCACTCTACAATACTTATTGTACATACTTATACACACTCCTTCCTACTACCATTATTTCTCAGCTATCTGCGTACATACCTCCTTCTAGCACTACATTTCTCTTCTGTTCCTCTCGCTGTCTTTCTCTATTTATCTCCATGTATCTGTTTCTCTCGCTCTCATGCATACGTTACCTGCACGCTCTTGCATAATATATATATATATATATATACTAGCTGGGGTACTTAATTTATCCTTACCTAGTCATGATGCAATTTTATAAATCTTACAGAGAGGGAAAGATAAACATTTAAAGATTTTATTAGGCAGGCGTTACAACTAGCTTAGAGCTGTTTTTAGATTGGATTTTATTTAATATTTTTCTTGAATGCTTGACACTAACTTGCATCTAACATGACACGGGGGTAATTGTCCGGGGGGTAATTGGTACGGGGGGTAATTGTCCGGGGGGTAATTGGCACGGGGGGGTAGTTGTCCGGGGGGTAATTGGCACGGGGGGTAGTTGTCCGGGGGGTAATTGTCCTGGGGGGTAATTGTCCAGGGGGTAATTGTCGGGGGGTAATTGTCCGGGGGGTAGTTGTCCAGGGGGTAATTGTCCTGTCACCTATCAATGTTATGCAACGAGGTCATCTGAACATCTTTCTCTGATCCCATTTAGAACTAGAACTGTTCTTGCTGAACAAGTTTTTATGTTTGCTGGATCTGTATTTTGGAACCCTCTCCCTGTATCTGTACATTCAACTCTGTCATCCATGACGTCATGTCATTCACAATTTAAGACTTACCTTTACCCCAATAATTCATCCACTATAGTCTGTCTCCATCTTAAGGAGCAAATCTTCTGGACATTGACCTGATCAGTGGATTCGCTTGGTGAAACCATCGGTTGATGTCTAGTGCAGTGTATACTTAAACAACAGTAGTCACTGATCAATGACGGTACTTACCTTGGCAAAGAGAACTGGATCATTGACTGCCTCGATTCCATACAGAGAGTACTTGGAAGCCAGAGGGTGCAGCTGCATCAGACATTCGGGAAGCACCACTATTTTGTCATCATCCACGATCTCCTTGTTGCCGTAGTCGCTGTAAATGACTTCACTCTACGTGAGAACGAAAATTGACATGATCGCAGTTAGACAGCAATTTCCGATAGCTTCTTTTTGATGTGTTGCTAAACGTCTTAAACATGCAACAAACTTAGTTTTCATATCGGTCAACGTAGGATTAGTCTTCAAATAATTTAATTGAAACAAGTCTTTAACCTTATCATCATCAGTTTTCACATCAGCTTTCATCACACGTCAAGCCAGTTTTCAAAGCATTTAAATCATGTGACAACCTTAGCTGCTAGGGAAACCCTCCAAACAACATACAAACAAGTCCTTATACAGTAATAACCAGGGCTTAAAGTGTGGCAGGACGGTCATGGACGGCGTCCAGGCACTTATTTTCAAATCTCTATGCCGTCCTGCCACTTATTTGGCCAGCACTAGGGAATGTAATCCCGGGGCATTCTGTCAATCCCGGGATTACGGGATTAAAAATAAGTAAATCCCGGGATACCGGGATCCCGGGATTGGTCCATTTCGACCAAAAATTTTCACTGCCTATTTCCTTAGTGATTTAATGCTGTTGTATATTAAAGAGAATCATAAAAGCCTAGTAAAGTTGTGGAGTTGTGTCATTGGCTTGATACTGATAATAGAAGATATGCAAATGTTCAATGTTCGTCTTAATCGTCCATAATGAACACCTATTTACGGCAAAACGATCGCAAAAAACATAAAGCATCAATCGTAGAGTCTCCAAGCCATGACCGTATCTTAGTGCACAGAAATCCTGCCACTGAAAACGTCCGTTTCGTCTCAACTGACGTAGGCAGGATTGACAGTAGACCTAAGTAATTATACGAAAGTGCCAAAAAGTGGCCTCGTATGTCTGTTGATTCAAAAACTAGCCTACAAGTGGTCTCCATCAAGTCCTCAGTCGGAGTGTTTGCACTTGAGAATACGCGTTCAATTAAACTAATATTTTAGATATGAACTAGGGTGACTGGTAAAGAGGTCCTAAGTCTCCTAACCGAGTGTATAGGCTTTGGCCTACTTGATCTAATGCTACGCAGTAATTTTGGCCACAGAATGATTTGACCAACAGAGCGGAAAAGTTTAACCAGAGGCTTAGACCTTAGGCGTATGGAGACACACCTTGTGAAATTATAGTTGGTGATCCCAACGCCTAGGCCCTAAGCCTGTTCACTCTCCTTTCTTTTCTATATCAAGACGTTTAACCTGCAGACAAGCTAGGCCTACATGTATATACACCGAGCTGCAGCTAAGCCCGATTGGTTCTGCTCCTAAGAAACGAGCACAGCCTGCATATAATACATATGCCCTATAATACTAAGTAAATTATAAACTAATTACAGAAGCACAATGTTTTTTTTAAAATAATCTATTTAAAGTATTACGTTTCGAGCGGCATAACTGACACCTTGCTCGCTGCCCATTGTTCTCTTTCAAAATACTCCCAGACACCACTTTTGGAAGAGGCATACTAAATCTATCAGATATTTTACCTAAAATGAGTTTGGAGTCTAATTTAGTTTAATTCTATATTATAATATGATTGACTTAGACATAGACATAGACATATTTTTATTGATCCCATCAATTCAATTGTACATGTATGTTTAACAAAGTATAGACATAATTCGCAATAAGAAAATACTCAAAGTGAATAGGTATTATAAGAGTGAGGGAGCAAATAGGCACACCAAAAGGGACAAGTCCCGCTAAGCAGGGGCCTAATTAACAAAGTGAAGTGAGAAAGTGAAAGCTGAAGGGAGTATTGGAATGCAGAGATATTACTTAACTAGGGAAAGAAAAAAATTATTATAAAAACAAAACTAATGTAGTTAACACTACATGAAAAACTCAGAGAAAGAACAAAATAAAAGCAAAAGCAATCAAACAATCAAATAAATCAGCATTAGCATGGGTAACCCCTCATGCTATATTCGTGGAAGACGTCGATCGTATAGCAGTGGGTCAAATTGGTACACTTATGGAATAGGCTACGCTGTTTACTTCAACCTTGATTTCGAAATGCAGCAGCTGCTGATTACTCAAAGCAGAGCCATTAGGCAGTGACCGGTTGGCAGCAGCAGCAGAGTTAATTGATTAATTATGATACAACGGCCCGGATTCAGGTCTGAGGGCAACAGGTGATCAACGCACTTAGATGCTGGCACGGACTGACTGACCCAAGACCTCTGCACAATGAACCGAAGCAGCGGGAAGCTAGCAGCAGGGTTCCACCTCTGTATCTTACTATGTATGTATACGTCTTTATCTGTCTCTGTACGCCAGCCTCTGCCTGTCGAATTGGCGCCTTCCGAGCATTGACCAGGAAAGAATTTAGAGCTAAATAAAGTAATTTCAATGGAAAAACTGTAGTCCCGGACGCATGGGATTTCATCTTTGCCAATCCCGGGATTTCGGGATTGAAAAAAGTCCGGGATTATCGGGATCCCGAGATTCGAGATCCCGGGATTACATTCCCTAGCCAGCACCCCTGAAAAGGCAAGGGGCATCCAGGCACCAGGGCCGTGTTTAAGGTTCTACAAGTGTCGGTGCAAAAGTGTTACCGCAGGGGCATAGTGTCGTTCAAGCGAGTTGGTTTTCTAAAAGCTACGGCCACGTGTAAATAAGTATTTATCATGAAGAAATCTATATCGTCCTATAGGGTTTTTATGGCAGCTACACTTTTAATTCCCTTGACTATGCCACACCTCCCAGGCTGTTCTCAATTTCACAAACTTTTGAAGACTGTTTTTTGCTTGATCTCGGTCGGGAGCGCCTCTGAGTAGGTACCTTGAAGGGGCACCAGGCCTATATAAATTACGATTGATTTATTGACTAATTAATGTTTTCTTACACTTACTTGTTTTCAAAAAAGGCTTAAGCAACACTGAGACTCGCTGCACTCGCATAAGACATTTGGCCAACAGGAACAAAACACTCGGCTCAGACCTCAGGGCATTCGGTGCGGTGCACCGAATGGACCTATGTTAAACACGGCCCTGCCAGGCACTTCTTTTGGAAAGGTACGGGCCATCCAGGCACTTATTTTCCCACACTTTTAGCACTGGTAATAACGTTTATCTTCATAAACTTGTGTCTTTTACAATTAATTTAAAACCCTTGCGTCTGTAAATGTCAAGGGTTCAGAATTTCTCTCCAAAATAAGACATTCCATTTCAGCAGTCTCCTGAGATCAACGCAAAACTATGAGTACTAATAGAAGAACTGATCAGGTGACAACCTTGGTTTTGCGATGCACCATCATATTAGCGTTTCTCATAACCGTCCAAACTTCCAAAGAATTGTTAATAGACAGTAAAAGCAATCAGCAATTGAGCAAACTCTTTACCTGGCTCTCAGAAACATATCGGTGAAGTTCACACCTGTACCACTGCTGATCAAACGAGAACTGTGTTCCATACATCTGTCAGAAACCAAGGTTTCAAATCATTTATCAAAAGCAATGGTTCTTACTAACTAACAAGCATGTACTAAAAGCGATTGGGAAAATCAAGGTCACTCATCGCTAAAGTTCTAATAAATTATCGGATAAGCGTCACAATCAACATTAGAAAACTGACATTGCTACTGTAGTTGAAGTGAATCAGTACAAACACAGAATCATAGAAAAATAATTGTGATATAGATGGATAGATGGATGTATGGATGGATGGATGGATGGCCTCAAGATTGGAAAGATTGACATGCATAATTGCATATGGCATTAACTATGCATGAAAGAAAAGATTGGTCAACAGAGACATTGAGATAATAGATGGAAAGAACTAAAATAAATGAATGAATGGACGGATTCACATTGTTGTGTGACTTTGTGCACATCACAAACTAAATAAACTGATGAATGGATACAGAATGTAATACTTTTTATGCCATGGTTTCATCTTTATGGGCAAGCAACTGGATAAATATTAATTGATAGATGAATCAAAATAAGAATAATACCTTCTCAGGCTCTGGCTTTGTCGTTAGAGGGCATGCATTCGGACAAACGCTGGCCAGGCTTCTTTCCACATTCGCTATGACTTCAGCCAGTTCCGGCTTCTGGGCCCAAAACACGCATGGCGACTCAACATGCGTCATGAAGAGCTGAACATGCTACACAAGACATCTCAGAGTTAACCTACTAAATACCTTTGTCACTACATCCAGAAAACATCATCCAAAGAGGACAAGACATTAATGTGCAGCTTACATGCATAAAAATAACATCAGTGACAATAAATTGCTGAGATTATAAAAAAATTATTGAGTTTTGAACCGACAGCTGATCTTGCGATCTCATAGCATTGATGCTCCCTCCATCAATATAATTATATGGTTTACCACCACTTAAATAATAGTAATAAATAAGTATATTCCTTCTTGTTATAAAAACTGCACATCAAAACTTGGTGTACACACGTCTAGACAGAGTACAACATTCTTATTATGAAAGTTTTACATGTGAAGCTGTTTTCTTGAGGAATAAAATGTTCATACAGTCACTGGGATTTTGACAGTTTTAGTAGGTGTATATTTAACTAAAATTTGTCAATGTGGCCAGTCATTGAAAATTCCTGAATTATGCATACAGACATGAAAGCCATTTTTAATCTGAAAATGGAATGAGATATCTTTTTGTTGTCGTGCAAATCATCATTCGACCACTTTTCCAAAGATGCAATTGCGATAAGTGAGCAGTTACTTCACCTTACGTTACTGGGTGTTGCCAAGTTTTTGGTTTTCAAAAAACTTAAAACTTTCCGTAAAGAAAAATCCGATTTTCGATTCTAAACGTTTCACAACAAATGAAGTGCTAGGAATTCCTAGTTAGCCACTGACCTTCTTAGCTTGAGACGAAGGACCGTTCTGATTGTCATGCTGAGTTAAACCCGAATGGCCGTTGGAGTGACTAAATGACACTAAACAGACAATAAACACAACAGTTAATACAGTTGTACACAAGAAAACTTAACTTTAGCTTACCCGGGGTATTCATATCATACTGTATCAAAGTTGAAGTATCAAAGTGTACTTACAACTGATGGTTTGCCATAGAAAAGCATGTATACTTTATCTCTTTAGTAACGCCATGTAACAAAACATACGTCGTTTCCACCATATGCCATGGCAAAGTGCTCCCATTTTGATCAAGTAAGTAAGTAAGTAATCATTTAGCACATGACAAATGCTCAAACTTTCTAACAACTATGCATAGAGTGATGAAAAGTAACACAATAAAATATTATTCTGAGAAGAAAAACAAAAATGAAATCGATGCAGCCTTATAAAAAATTTGGGCAATGACTGATTATAAGATAAGCATATTCTTCAATTCACCAAATTCCCTTATATATCAATTCCAATGTCGCTTCTCCAATGAATTATGCTTTTTTAAATTGCAATTTCACTCGAATCAACCATCGACTGATGTCTTGAGGTAAAAGATAACAGCGCTAAATAAGTCCTTAGATTAGATTAGATTAGACAATACGCAATTACGCATCCCACAGATGATGGATGATTAAGACTGAATTAAATCATGATACAAACCAATGTCTGGTTTATTTCCAGAAGCGACTGCGACTTGGTTGCCTCGAGCACTGTAGCCGCCAGTAGAGCCTCCTGCATCATTGACGTTTTCACTGCCTCCCCGTGACCCAAAACTTCTGCCAAAATTAGGTTTGGCATAAAATGAAGCATTTCATTAGCAACAAAGAAGGTACTGTATAACCAGTCACAAGCAGTGATAGTGATAATAATAATAATAGTAATAATAATAATAATACTGGTCCAGTAAGCTACATTAATTACAGCACATGTTCCATCAAATCCATTGTGAATGAAATTGCAATAATTATATTGTATTTGGATACTTACAAGCACCCCATCCCTCCTACAGCAAAAAGTTATCCAGAAACACTCTCAGCATGGGAGTCTCAGGAAAATAAAAAACCTTCAGGCAGTGAGCTGAAATTAATCACCTCCAATATCCATTGTGGGGTGCAGTGATTGTAGTGGTGGCGTCGGTGCCTTGGAGCTGAAGGGTTCCAGGTTTCAATTCACCCTCAAGCCGCCGCCGTGTAGGGACCTTGAGCAAGTCCTTCACTCGCAAGTGCTCGGGCGCTTCGACGTGAAACTCCGATTCAGCGTCAACGCCAGTCAGGGCTGCACTGGTAAATTTTGAGGTGAGTACACGCTGATCTCGGGAAAATTTTGTCCATTTTGACGTCTGAAAAATCTGATGACCTTTTTTTTAGTCATCCGGTCAAAATCTTGGGAAAATTCCGTCCATGTTGCCAGACGTCTGAAAAATCTGACGACCTTTTTTTTTAATCATCCGACCAAAATCTCGGGAAAAATTCCGTCCATTTTGCTGTCTGAAAAATCTGACCTTTTTTAGTCATCAGGCCAAAAAAACATCTTAAACAGCCGTGTGCACCTGATTTACTAGCGTGTACGGTGTACCCTGCATTTTTCCCACGTATACCCTGCCGTTTTTCCCCGGAGGTGAGTATACGCTGTATACCCGCATATGCCCTTGATTACAGCCCTGACGCCAGTGGTTTTCAACCTTTTTCTAATGGCGGAACCTTTCACAAAGAGCATGAGTTGTTCGCGGAATCTTGCGTTTTTCATCCGCCCAGTAGTTAAAAGATATACATAGTCTACAGTTGTAACTTGCAAAATTATGCAATAACGCTATTTGCACTTCTGGTGCTGTCAGCTGGCTGTTTATACAGAACAGATCTCGAGCGTCCAAATGGTTTAAAATCAATAATTTATGAAAATGTTTTGTTTGTCCGACTGAAGAGTTGGAAACGTAGGCAATCTACAAGCCTATAGATTTCCATTTGATGCATAATTTATGCCTTCCGAATAACAAGTATTCGAACGATATAATTATAGAAAACAACAAAACATTCACGTATAAAATATTATTTTAAGAAAGATGACTGAAGGCTGTGAAAGAATCCATTCGTTGTTAATACTTTTGTGATTTCAGTTGGTGCCATAAAAATTTCAACTAAACTGCTGCAAAACCCTGATGCTCGCGGAACCCTTGGGTTCCTCGGAACCCCGGTTAAAAATCACTGGTCCACGCTATAGTCGGGAGTGCCTCTGAGTAGACAACTTGAAGAGGCGATATAGAAATGGAGAAATAAATAAATAATAAATAAATAAAATTCGAAGGTACGAGCAGGGTCTCTTCCATATATCTGTCCGTTGCGTGAAGATGTTTTTATTCTGCAGTTTACATATATCAGCAACTTTTTTGTCTACTTTCATCCTCTTCACACAATACGCTCACAAAACATTCTCAGATGTCAAGTCACAACTTTTAAGAACAGCTAAAACAGTCATGCTGAAACAGTCATGCTTCAGCAGTTTTTAAAGGTTCTTAAATGTATTATATAAATGTTCAGACACCTATTTCAAGAAACTTTGGATCACCTGAAGTACCTACCATTGCAGCACTGACCAGACTCATTAAAGGCAGCAAGGGTTATGATAAATATGATAATAAAAAACTTACCGGGTTGCAGGACCACAGCGAAGTCTGGATCCCCCAATATAAACAGGATCAGCAAGCGCGAGGTCTACGGACTCCTGACAGAGAAATTGTACGAAGCTAAAAATCAATCAAAGAAAAAAACTCAAAAGACAAATTATAAGAAAAGCAATTACATAAACCAAACCCAGGAAACAGTCATCAATTCAAAAATCACAGACTAAATTTCTTAGTAAAGCGATTCAGTATTGAAAAAACTCGGTATTGCTTAAATACCCTTTCATTATCGCAATCGTCTTATTTCTGCTGCTATCCAGTGCCAGATTTAGACTTGGTCAGACCAATACAGCTAAATAAAACTTTGAGGCAACTTGATATTTAAAACTACATCAGAAGATCTCACAAAACTTGACAAAAAATACGTGCCTCATAATTACTTGACAGTAGAGAATGATGGAGTAAAATCTTCAAATAATTTTCAAATGAATGCATCTATTGATTCCCTAATTCACTCATGTCGTTCGCTGGTTTTCAATTTCGCCGTCACAAAATGTCAGATTTGACGATATCAATGATGATGTTGCACTTGAAGTGCCATGCATCGATATCTATTGTACCGTGGGTTATTATCGACCTTTTATATATAATGGTCGTGGATAATGCAGCATCATAGATTTCTTGCAATTAGTTTGTTCTCATGGCAACTTTTAAGCTAATAGTCAATATAAATGCACAAATCATCTTTTATAATTTTCAATATGATTTTTTATTTAAAGTGAATTTAATCATCGGTTTGTAAATAGTAAAACCAATTTCTTTTTGAGAGCCGAAAACTGGACTTTGTATTGGCTACACAGCATATCTGCTTGGCACTATTGGCACATACTTAATGGCAACAAGCAGAAAAATTACTAATCGAAAAGAAGTGGCACTGCAATAGTTTTAAAAGCGTACTGGTACCGCAAACACATAAATTATAACTTAGTATTCGTATTGGTGATACATTTTCCTAGTTTTGTTAACAGCCCCGGTTATGCTGTCAGAGATCAAAAGGCCAGTCACCTCCCTTACCATTGATATTCCCACTGGCGATGTGGGGTATTGTTTGTATGTGCACTTGTTATAGCGCCCCTTCAAGCTCTCTCTACTCAGAGGCGCTCCTGAATGCAGAGCGAACACTGCATCGGAGTTTCACGCCAAAGCGCTGAGCAATTGTGAGTGAAGAACTTGCCCAAGGTTCTTACGCGGCGAGGTGGATTCGAACCTCGAACCTTCCGGCTTCAAGGCAACGACGCCACCACTACACCACCGCGCCCCACATGGTATGGTGGCGTAGTGGTATGTTCGATGCCTTAGAGGCGGAAGGTTGCGGTACGAATCCACTTCAAGCCACCGCGTAGGGACCATGAGCAAGTCCTTCACTCGCAATTGCTCATACACTTTGGCATGAAACTCCGATTCAGAGTCCTCGCTGCAGTTGGGAGCGCCTCTGAGTAGAAATCTTGAAGGCCTATAACAAGTGTGTTCATATGTGACCAACCATGGCAAAAGTAGGTTTTTATCAGAGAAAATTCTAATTTTCTTTATTCTCCCACACGATTCTTCCTCTGCGAGACCGTTCAAATGACGTATTATTTATTTATTAACACATTCACCGCCTACACGCCATGTTAAATGACTGGCTGTACTACGAGTTAACTCGTAGTAGGCGGCCAATGTGTTAATGATGTTCCTAACTGGAGCTGTGTGCTTTTAAAGTTTAGCAGTGACAGAAACAACATTTGGAGAAAACGCGTTCACAAGCCATCACGTGATGCGCTTGACAACGCAAAGGTTGTTTTATGGTTCCTAATTATTCATCCGTTTTAGGTTAATTTATTTTCTACCAATCCCGAGGATAGTGTCCTTATGTAGAGCAGTTTTTGACCTTTCCAAAAATCTATAACATTGATGGCTTCCCACAAGAGGACTCTAAATGCATCAGTCTGATGTCAAACTAAAGACCAAGTTATGATCTAAAGAGTTTGAAAGACTAGATAAAAATCTTCAAAGTGTGCAAGTAAGTAGGAAAAGGCAAGATTCAAGTACAATCTTCAGTATGAATTTCAATACATATTGATGGCCTGCACACATCGTTAGGTCAGTACCTCACGGGATAGCTTCCTTTGTACTTGCATTTCCTTTTCCTGAAGACCAAAGCATATATACTTTTATCAACACTTCATAGTGACTAGATCAATCCAACATGAAACAGTCGACTTAACTTTAAGTTCACCCTCTTATAACGTCTGATACATAAGCGAATTGATCATGCTTACGCAAACTGATATCTGCTCTGGTCTGATCTGGTGCTCTCTTTAATCTGGACTTCAGCGATTGGACCAAACTTCAAAAAGCTTTCCTTCAGGACTTCCTGAAAAACATCAACAACTTCATCGACTTATTTCAACAGATAGAAAATATTAATATTATATAAACATGTGAGAAGCTGTGAAGCGATAAAAGATGGATTACTGACAGGGGCGGATACAGACATTTTTGAAGGGGGGCCAAAATTTTCGGTCTTGGGACAGAGAAAATTTTTTCTCTTTGGTCACCGAAAAATCTGATCACCTTTTTTAGTCATTTGTAGAATTCCCAGGAAAAAGGTACCATCTTATTCGCCAAAAATAGTTGACCTTTTTACAAAAGTTATTAAGTCGAAATCTTGAGCAAAAAGATACCATTTCCCAGACAAACTGTAAATTTTCCCCGCAAAAATAAGTGATGACCTTCTTTATGTCATACAGTGTTCTTAAACCCTGTACAGACCTCGTGGGGAAGGGGCCTACAACCTATGAAACTACTCATGGGGGAGTCACGTCAACTTTCCGAGCCAGAATAGCTGGTCGAAAATAAAGAAATTTCTAAATGGGGAAGCCATGGCTGGATTTGCCCCACCTGATCACTGGCATGATAATTATGCTTCATCTCTCACTGATTATTAGATCATAAACATACTTTTTCAATTAAAAAGTTGATTGAAAGTTACCTTGATGCGACTATCAATATAAATGTCTCGGGTATTATAATGGCACTGCAGAAGCCATTAGATTAAATTAACATGAAACAGCATACGCTAAAGTGTTAACCATATGTGACACGGGGCTCGAAACCCGTCGCTTGTCGCTGCCTAGATATTGTGCTAGAAGCTGAAATAAGCAAGAGGGGCAAAAAATGCAGAATATTATCCAATTGAGCAAATGACTACAAATTTGCCAGAATTGGTAGTAAACCGATTTAGATGTTGTCCACTTAAGCAACTGCATAAGGCAGAGTAAGTTTGACAGTCAGCACTGTTCCTTCCAAACTAATAGTTTGGTTCATTTGGCCGAATGGACGCGTTCGAGTATTTCACATCCTGTGTTTTAGTCTACAGCGTTAATAAAATATTATTCAGATATATACAGAGCACTTAAACGATGAGCATTTTTATTTTCCAGTGTTCAACCGTATTTTATGGCTGCCAGGGTCGTTGACGTCGCCCAGAGTCAGTGTAAGAATTGTGTAAAATAACTGGGGGTTGGACCAATATCCACTTGGAATTGGGTATGAAAACAGACTTTACTATAGGGCTCTAAGAAAGACTGGGGGCTGAAACCTCTAAAACCCCACCCGGCAATTCGACACCCGCCCAGAGTTATGTAGTTAACATTTTTGCGTAACTTATGACGCAAACCACTCAGCAGTACAGAGGAGGTAAACGTTGCGTGCAGAAGCAACTCACATCGTTAACTGTCGGAGGAAAACCCGCCACATACAAATCATACGTCGATTTTCTAATATTGCCCGACGAACTTGCCATTGGGCGATTATAGGACGACATTTTGACAAGATTGCAAATTCAAGAAAACCTCGTGCCTTTGCACCAACTTTTCAAGCCAAAAGCGTTTCTAAGCATGCATCACCAAGCTTGGCAATTTTTTCTAAAAAATAGCCCAAAAACTTTTTCTTGCGTCTTGAATTTGTATTGGGACTAGTCGATGAAAGTGTTCCACGAAATTGACATTTCATGCAATTTTAAGAGTTTTAGAGGCCACACGTTGCTCGAGCCGGTTCCCTGAAAAATTCTTGCAAAACCAAGTCTTAAATGGTGCATTTTGAGCTACGCTTTATCTATTCTGTGATTTTGAGCACAGAATATATGTGTGATTTTGAGCATGCAAAAATTTCAATGATCAATTAATAATGGAACATTACTAACATAATAATGCTACGGGTACCTGATAGTGGTGTGTCTATCAGTTTTGTTGCCAATTAAACGAATATAACAAAATACAAAAAATTCGGCGCGGGCATTATAGGTTATCTATAGGCTACTGTGATTTTACTCGATCAGGAGCTTCTATTATAAAATATTATTCAGGGCTGTTTTAAAGGAATTTTCAGAGCTGCACAACCGCTTCTTTTCTTTCCCATCCTCCATGGTAAATCGTAATCGTAATCGTAATCGTAATCGTAATCGTAATCTCGAAACTTCTACAGCGCCCACAAAAGCCAAGTCGCGGTAACCAGCTTATTCACAGGCGCTCGATCAAAACAAAATCGATAGGCAGCGGGTCAAGTCCGGAGAGTCAGGCAGGCAGATAGATGGACGGCTAAGGTGGGTGATGTTTAGAGTTGAAGTGGTGGGGGATGTAAGGAGAAGAGGAAGAATCAGGATACGATTTTTGAAAGAGCAATGTTTTCAGTTTTGAGTGAAAGACCTGTGGGGAGATAGCGAGAGGTGGAGTTTTGGGGAGTTCGTATGATGGGTCGGAAGTTTGCCGAAGTGCTGGCGGAAGTTTGTTCCAGAGAGGTGGAACGGCAATGGCTATGGAGCGGTTTGCGAATTTCAGTGATGAAGTGATGGGAGAGCGAAGCAGTGTAATGGAGGATGAGGAGCGTGTTGAACGAGGTGGCTGGATGGTGAACAACTGACGAAGGTAGAACGGCTGGGATGATTGAAGTGTATTGTAAGTGAGTGAGAGGACTTTGTATTCGATGCGTTCAGGTATTTTGAGCCAGTGAAGTGATTTCAGGACAGGAGTGATGTGGTGACGTTTGGGGGTTTTCGTCACTGCACGGGCGAGGGCATTCTGGATAGCTTGGAGGCGGTTAATTTGGGTTATATCAATGTTTAGGAAGAGAGAGTTGCAGTAATCAAGTTTCGCATGAACTATGGGTGTGGCTATTGTGGATGCAGTTTTAAAGTCAAGCATAGGTCGGATTCTGCGGAGATCTCGTATGTGCATGAAACAAGTGCGGGAAAGTTGGGTTATGTGGTCGGAGAAGTTATAAGATGCTGGTCAAAGATTACACCTATAGGTTTCGGACAGGAGAATTTGCGGAGAAAGTGTGGTTGGAAGAAGAGTCATTGTTGAAGGAAATAGAGGGATCAGGAATTTTCTTGAGTTGCTCTCTGAGGCCAATTAGTATAAATTCTGTCTTGGAGGGGTTAAGGCAGAGGAGATTTGAGGTCATCCAAGAGGTGATTTGGGTGACCACAGAGAGAAGATTATTTATGGAGTCAGAGAAGCTGCTTGGAGAGAAAGAGATGAATAATTGGGTGTCGTCAGCATATAGATGATGGTCGACTGTGGATGCTTTTATGAGTGAACTGAGTGGAGTGGTGTAGAGGATGAACAAGAGGGCCCGAGGACAGAACCTTGCGGAACACCACAGGTGAGGGGGCGTGATTGAGATGATGTTTCAAGTGTTTTGACTGAGAAAGTGCGTGATGAGAGATAAGACTGAATCCAAAGGAGAGCAGCTAGTGTCGGTAAAGCCAAAGCAGGAAGACAGTCTTTGGAGTAGTATGTTAATTATGGTCGATGGTGTCAAAGGCTGCAGAGACATCAAGGAGGCAAAGGCAGGAGACTTAATTGTTGATGAGAGATGGCAGAGACAAGTTTATTGTAGAGCGAAGTGAGAAGTGTTTCGGTGGAGTGCTTTTTAGTAAAGCCGGACTGGTTTGGGTTAAGGAGTGAATTTGAAGTCAAGTATAGTCATTGATGCGAGAGAGTACGACACGTTCTGTTAGTTTAGAGATGAATTAGAGGTTGGAAACAGGTCGATAATTAGTTGAATCAGGAAATTAAGTCATAAGCTTGGTTGATAACTGGCCGGAAAGGATATGGAGGAGGAACAGAAGGCCCAATTATGAGAGGTCGCAGACGGCGTAATTATAATTTATTAAATTTTAAGTGCCATTGGCGGTAATTCGGCCCGGGCGCCGAGCGACCGAGCTATAGCCTATATTATTGCTTCCAATCGGAGGCCAATTAACTGTTTTCAACTATTGACAGCTATTTTTAACTGCACAGAACTAGCTACTTCTGCAACTGCACAAATCCGCTTAGAACTGCACATTTTGTGTGCAACTGCACGCTAAAATGCCCTGGTATTATATATGGCCATGCATGCAGCCATTTTAAGAAATTTGACGCCCGTACGTATAGGCCTATAGCCTATACTCTTCCAGTTTCGGGACGCAGCCATATAATTAAGAGGCCTATATATTTTAATTGCCATCATTCCATGTAAGCCTAGACTGCATCATCATCATCATCATCATCATCATCATCATCATCATCATCATCATCATCATCATCATCATCATCATCATCATCATCATCATCATCATCATCATCATCATCATCATCATCATCATCATCGAAAACTCCAGATTTAGAAAGCGCGTATGTACCGGGTACTGCATATTTTATAGGCCTAGGCCTATATAGGCCAACAGCTAAGCGCACTCTCGACCTCCTGTCACTATTAGGCCTATACTCATATCAAATGCTCCAACCGAGCCATCAAGCACTGCCGCAGACCCACGCCTCCAGTGGAATGATCTCACTCCTACTCATGATTTCCGCTCTCTTCTGTTCCTCCTCCATATCCTTTCCGGCCATGCAGTTATCAACCAAGCTTAATTTATGACTTAATTTCCTGTTAGAAAATCGGTGCCATTCATTCGGTACACCTAAGTTTGTCTTAAGTGGTCCGTTTATAGCAACTCTCTCCTAGACCTAATTATGATAGGTCGCAGACGGCGTAATTATAATTTATTAAATTTTAAGTGCCATTGGCGGTAATTCGGCCCGGGCGCCGAGCGACCGAGCTATAGGCCCCTAGGCCTATATTATTGGTAGGCTATAGGCCTATATACCGTAGCTGATGACGTGCAAAACGAACGTATACACGTAGGCCTATACGTAGGTCTACCGTCTAGGCCTACGTAGGACGGTATGTATAGGCCTATACGTAGGAATATATATATATATATATATATATATATATATATATATATATATATATATATATATATTGGACGGTCAACAACCCCAGATCGAACCCATGGACCTTAAAACTCCGCCCCTGGTGGCACTTTGCCAGTGCAAATCCCAAAGCTGGATAAAGGAGGAGGGCGCGACACTAGCCTAATTATCTTCGATAATATTATGACAGTGTCGTTAAACGGAAGCAAGCCAGCAGAACCTTAAGATTGAGATTTTCATAGATATTATATCTATGGAGATTTTGAAACTCACTGAAGCTGTAGGCCTAATAATTATTAAGTGATCTGTTGTCATCCACTCGATCGATCCACTTAATTCGTATCTTCCTATATAAGCTGTGATGACACCATGCATGGGATTATAGTAGCTTATATAGGCTATCTCCCTGAGACGTTTCCAGGCAAATGCAAAAAACCCACAAAATGATTTTTCTACTCAACGACCTGCAACGAGTTATTTTCTTTTCTCGGAAAGCATGATTCGTACGATATTTAGGCTATTACGGCTCTGGCCTCCTGTAGGTTGGTCGGCGCACGATTATATTAACGTTTGTCATAGCGTACCTATTTAATATACGTCCAAACATCACACACAATTGGACTGCATGCATGTAGGCCTAATTACTCCACCTCGATCAGTCCCCAGCCCGGCCATTACCTACACGCGCATTATGACCCACACACAACATCACAGCACCAATTGGGCCTAGGCCTCATATGAGACTGCATAACACCAACGACGTAGGCCTATCTATTTCACGTGGGCACATGTTTTGTTGTTGACGCCTATAACTTAAATAGCCTATAGCTATTGTGGTCGTGCTATTTCTAGCTTGGAAAGTTGCAACCGGGTAAATAATATTGGGTAAATACACGGTAAATGCACGTGGATTTCCCAGAGACTAGATATAGAAGAGCCGATGTCGGATGACCAGAGATATTTTTTGGCGATCATCTAAATAGACATCCGTAGGCCTATAATCATAGCCTACGTTGTATAATGTTATAATATTAGTCTTTTGGTCTAGGTCCAGTACGTGGTCAAAGTAGCCTACATCCTCTAAAATCCACACAGTCATCTGTCGCCCCAGAAATAAAGCGGATGCTTAATTATTGTTTCCAGCTAAAATTTTGAATTAGACCTACGTAGCGTTACTGTCCCCCGTTACAGACCACCGATCGTAGGCCTACACACAGGATATGGCAATTAGAACAGGCTAGGCCTATATAATAGCCTACAGTAGGCTACTTGTTGACAAAGGGATGCCTGCGATCGAGGTTTGTTATTTTATAGGCCTATTGTGCTGTCGTTTTGTACTGATGAGACTGTTTCACACGTGCGATGTTGTACTGAATGGATAATCATCGATTTACTTATTCGAACATTTAATTTTGTGCTTAGAATTGTGCGATTCTATAAGATTGCACTTGATATAGCGCCTTTTAATAGCAATTATCGTTAACTATGTGTGTATGTGTATGGATGTGTGTGGTGATATGTGGGAAGACAGGCAACTGTTTATGTGGGCCTTGCTGACACGAATGTACCAGGACCCGCTGCATCAGCGATTTCTAGACGTGGTGGCGTGGCTGACAGACCAGGATCGCGGCACGTACAACAGACAGAGGCAAGGAGTCAAAGGAAGAGAGACCGTGCAAATGCTGAATTTCTGCTTAGCTCAGCATGGAAAGTGTTTAAAAGGGACGAGCGCAAGCAATCAGGGCTTGTTCGTTCGCTCTCGCTCGCTCTGTTGACGTTGGATTCTTCGTGGAAGTTGCGCTCTAAATTATGTGATTAAAGTTGGATTGTTCGTCGAAAAGTATGCGAAACGAAGCCCGTCTTCTTGGATGCCGACATCAGAACGACGTTAAAAGGATTAGTGCGATTATTGAAGTGAAGTGGACCGAAGAGAGACTCAGCCGAACGAAGTGGTTGAGTAACGACGACGAAGAGAGGAAACGAAAGGACGAATTTGCGATTACGACGACAAGGATCTAAATTACGTTGCAGCAGGAAGCAAGGAGAAGGACTCAGGATTATTCAGTGATTCAAGCGGAGAAAGAGGACATTAACGTCGAGATCGTGGAAGACAGTAAACTACGAGCTCAGCGGTATGTTATGAACTAGACCTTCAGCCGTGAATGTTTGATTAGTAAGGGAAAAACCCAGACCAGAAATTACCTTGATCAGCCGTTGCCTGTAGTTATAGAGACGAATATATGTGGAGTGAATGTATTTTTAGCCGTTGAGTATTATATTGCGCTATTTAGTATTGTGACTTTTCATTGTATTTTGTATTAAAGAATATAGCATTTGCTATTTGAAGTGTCATGTCTAAAGTTTCTGTGACTGACGACGGAGACGGGACCGAGAGAGATATGGAAAGAAGGGAGGAAGGAGGACAACGACCGATTGGAACGGACGCAGGATTGATGGCGATGCTATCCAATATTAGTCAAACGCTGTCGAGCGTAGACAGTAGAGTGAAAGGCATTGATACTAAAGTGAGACAATTGGACGAACGACAGAAACAGATCGAAGGAAGTGTGAGACAGGTGGACGAACGACAGAGACAGATCGAAGGAAGTGTGAGACAGATCGATGATAGTGTGAGACAGATCGATGATAGTGTGAGACAGGTAGACGGACGCCAAAGACAGATAGAAGGAAGGATAATGGATATCTCAAATGAGATGGAAGTCGTGTTCGCCGAGCAAGACGATGTTCGGGACAGGTGGGCGAGATTGAGCGCCGAACTAGATGACCGTCGGGCTGAGATGCGATGGGCGGTAGAGGAAGTGAGAGAAAGCCGGCAAGACCGAGGTGAGCAGACGGACCCAGGTGGTGACTCTGAAACCATTGTAGGGCAATGCCCTTCCGCGCCATACTCGGCTGGACCTTGTCAAGATGAGGAAGAGGGAGCCAGCGCAGGTCCTATGCCAGACAGTAGGCGGAGTGCTAGGTTGATGGGAAAACCTAGGCCCGACTACTTTCATTTGGATAGACTGGGGTTCCCCTCCCAGGCCGGTTATTCCACCCGAGATAGGGAAGGGAATAGGGAGATTGAAGAAGGCGAGGCCCGTATCGTAAGACCCGGGGGGGTACTCAAACAACCGGAAGTAGCACGCCCGTTGGCCTCCCCGAAGACTACACCGGAGTTCAACTTGGGCCAAGCGTTCCTGTCGCTGAGCGGAAGGTCGGGAGACCGGGAAATGCTAGATCCGGGGGCAAGGGGGCTCCCTCCCGGTAGTGCCAGACCAGAAGCGCAAGCGACGAGGAGCGTCGAACTCCACAATGGCGGCGAGGATGTCGATCAAGAGTTAGGAAGGAGAGAAGGAAGAAACGAAAGAGAAATAAGGAATAGAGAGGGAGGGATAGATGAATTTGATGAAGAGACAGAACGATTAAGAATGATTTTCGACTGTAATGAAAACAGACGAGGAAATTATACGACGAACAGACGAGAAGACAGAAGACAATTAAGATTTGATGAACGGATGTATGAGAACTATGATGATGTTGTTTTTGATGGTGTTGAACGTAACGTTAACTATGGGCAACTTAATCAAAATTTTGAAAATCATTTTGGCATCCCAACGAGCAATATGGCGAATGTTTCCAATGCATTCACCAGGGGGCGAAATGAGTATTTGTTGCCTTCACAAACACATAATTTATATGGATCGTGTTTGACAACTGGAACGACGACGACGAGTTCAAGGAACTGTGTCTATCCAAGTACAATACCATTACGACTGAATAACATGGCTGCACAACTATATCAACCAGCATCTCAAACCTACACCTTCACTCCGAAAATTTCGATTGCAACGCAGACTACAGCAAGCGAAATCAACAATAGGACTAGGCCTACTACAGAAACAGTTTCGGAACCTGTCGTTGAAAAGGCACACAACTGCTCTACAAGCAAGAACAGTCAGATCAAACTAGGTTACTACAATGGAAAAACAGATTGGGCTACTTTTCTACGCCGTTTCCATGTGTGTCGACGTCAGAATGGATGGACAGCAATGGACAGTTTGAATCATTTGACGTGCGCTCTGATAGACGAAGCAGCTTATGTGATTCCAGACGGAGAGATCGAAGAGTTGGATTCTGCAGAGGAACTTTTAAAACACCTTGAAGCCAGGTATGGTACAAAAGATCAACAAGTAATGTACCAAGTTCAACTAAACTCTAAGAGACAAAAACAAAATGAAGATTTGGGCCAACTCGGAACTGAAATAGGTAGACTTATGATGCTAGCGTATCCAGGAAAACCGTCAGCTCAGGGAGACATGATAGCCGTAAAAGCTTTTCTAGACGCCATGGAGGACAGACAATTATCGCTTAAGGTACAGGAAAAAGAGCCACAGAAATTGACGGAAGCTGTGAAGATAGCGTTGAGGCTACACAGTTACAAGCAAGCGGAAAGAAATGGAAATTGGGGAAACGGAAACAGAGGAAATGATCGCGTGAGAAGGTTAACAGAAAATGACGAGGATTCAGAAAGAGACAACGGACGGCGCTACAACAATAATTGGAACCGAAATAGACAGAGAAATTTCGGCCAAACAAATCAGAGAAAGAATGACGTCAGAGCGATGCGACCTCCGAGGAACGATAATGATATGTACTACGCGCCACGCTACAATAATAATCAACATAGAAATTATCAACAACAGAGATACCATCATCAGCAAGAGCCTCACTACGACACACGTCGCTGTTTTTTTTGTCAGGGCCGACATTTGATAAGATTTTGTCCACACAGGATGCAAAACGAGAGAAATGCAAACGGAAATTGGAGAAACGAACAACAATACTTTGAGCAGGAACCACAGACGCACAATGTACGCTTTGTACCGAATTCAGCTAGTCCATATTTGAAGATGAAGCTACATGGACGATGGGAAAATTGTTTATTAGATTCGGGCGCACACATTTCTCTAGCGCCAGCAAGATTAGTCAGAGACGCTGACATCAGGCCGTCACATCATACTATATATGCAGCAAACAATTCTCCAATAACTGTTCTGGGACGAACTAGACTAGCACTACAGATGGTTGGTCGAATATTCTACGTGGATGCGTTAGTGACACCGGAAGTAGACGAAATTTTGTTGGGATACAAATGGATGGCTGACCAACACATTGTGTGGAATATGAGACAAAAATGGATTGAAATTATGGGAAGGAGAGCCGATCTGCATTTTCTGAACACGGAACCTCGCTGTGGTACGGTGGTGGAGGATAGAGACGTTATCGTTCCACCGTTCAGTGACTTGGAAATAGACACTGCGGCACTGTGGGAAGAGGAAGACAGTACCGGAGGGACAGCGAGATGTTTCCGAGTACTACGAGGAAGGAGCTACAGTAACAGGAAGCGGAATGGAGTCGACAGGAAGTCTGACATCGGACGAGCTGCGAGGAAGCAAGGCTATCGTCAGCCCGGGACTTCCATGGGAGCTACACGAATAGACGGATGGGGAGAGGAGGACGTGTACTTTGGGCCACTAAAGAGGACGATGATACCGTTCCACCAGTGGGCCTAGACAGAAAAACCATGTGTGCCGGACAGCCGTCCATAAAAGAAGTAGAAGGATAAGGCTGCACGAGATGTAATTAGTAGAAGAAAGAAGAAAAACTGTAGAACGATTATTAGAGTATTACGAATGTGAAAAAGAAGTAGGCCGAAGGACAGAAACAGATCGGGATCAAAACGATTATGGGGATGGCGAACAAATTAGGCCACGGGTACGCCGTGGGGCAACCACAGATACGACGCCGAGGTTGATGGACAGCAAGCGGAATTTGAGAAGGGAAGTGTGATGCTGCAACCAACCGACTATCGTCGCTGAAGCGGGAGGAGCGAAGAAGATGACAATGACATATGGTTTTATACCTACATGGCAATTTGTAGGAGGAGTGGTACTTAGGGCCACTTAACAAAGTGAGGTTGTATATGGGTGCGGGAGGTGTGAACAAGGGTCTATTAAGACAAAAGACGAGCTCTGTGGGGTAGTTCAGCGTCAGCCGCCAACGAATTAAGCGGAGGCGATTATCGTTAATCGAGTAATAAAGGAAGAAAGAAAGAAAACGAACAATGTCGGATAACGAGGAAAATCTTATGATTGGAGCGTTGTTGGGAATGGCAACGGGAGACACCGCAAGCACGTCCTTTGACGATTTTCTGGCTGGATTGGGAAACTCTCATAGCACGCCCAAGAACGCTGACGTGGAAGAAGATGAACTGCCATTATCTGACATTTCTACGGCGACGAGGTCTGAAACAACATCCCACGACAACGGAATCTGGACCTGCACATCACGGAGAGGCGAGAGGCGTCCTACAAACCTACCCTCCTGGCGAAGCCACTCCACTGGACTGCTCTACCTTATGGTCGAAAAGATGATGGAGGTGGGCACACCAAGCCTGGCCCACCGGGATGTCGAACGACTTCACCAAAGCGTTCCACCCCTCGGGATAGAACGAGACGTGATTCCGGTCATGCTACTCTCTATCTACACTCTGACGCGAACTCCAAATGCGAGAGAAGTTCTACAAACCTGGAACCAACGACTGGGAGTTGTGGCAGTGACACGGCCAGAGACGACTACACGACGTTCGGGAGCACCTCCGTCGCAGGATCAACCCTTACCCTGGAACTACGACATCTGGTGCCTGGCAGTACAGGTGATTCTTCGTTTCACCCATCAGAATCTTCCAGCGACCGAAATGGAATTCCTAGGAAGCATTGGCGACATATTACGAGAGGCGGCCATGAACGCCTGGGCCGTAGAAGTGATAGTGCTGAGCTTATACTTCATCTGGCGCACCAACTGGGCTTGGGACGTTCTCTTCAACAACTGAACCAGACTCGAAGGTTACCTATACCAGTCGCCATCGGCCGTCTTCGATGATTCAACGGTTGGGACTCTGTTTTCTATTATTATTATCCGATCGTCAGCGTACAAACGAGAAAATCGATCGAAGCGAAAGCCAAGTCGTTATTTGTAGTGCATGCATATGTGTATTCTTGTTTACTTTGAATTATTATGAGTGGAAATGAACTGTGACATGAACTGTGAGAAGTTTACTGAAGTAAATAGGGTGAACAGTTATTAATAGAGAACATTGAGTGATTGTAACAGGCATTGATTGATTTATGAACTGCCTTGATTGATGGATTATTGTCAAGTTGATTGATGTGATTGAATTGTAAGAACATTGAAGTACTATTTAAGGTCATGTAATTGCTGAAGACATTGCAACGTATATTGTGTTAAGAGTAAAATAGGGACTGTGATTACACTTAGCTATATAGGGCTGACTGCATTGATTTTGATGTTAGAATAGGGTTTGATAATATTTAAGGACACATCGTTAACTAAAATTAGACCTCGTGGTCTCGGTCTTTTTGTGAGAAGAGGAGAGTGTGCGATTCTATAAGATTGCACTTGATATAGCGCCTTTTAATAGCAATTATCGTTAACTATGTGTGTATGTGTATGGATGTGTGTGGTGATATGTGGGAAGACAGGCAACTGTTTATGTGGGCCTTGCTGACACGAATGTACCAGGACCCGCTGCATCAGCGATTTCTAGACGTGGTGGCGTGGCTGACAGACCAGGATCGCGGCACGTACAACAGACAGAGGCAAGGAGTCAAAGGAAGAGAGACCGTGCAAATGCTGAATTTCTGCTTAGCTCAGCATGGAAAGTGTTTAAAAGGGACGAGCGCAAGCAATCAGGGCTTGTTCGTTCGCTCTCGCTCGCTCTGTTGACGTTGGATTCTTCGTGGAAGTTGCGCTCTAAATTATGTGATTAAAGTTGGATTGTTCGTCGAAAAGTATGCGAAACGAAGCCCGTCTTCTTGGATGCCGACATCAGAACGACGTTAAAAGGATTAGTGCGATTATTGAAGTGAAGTGGACCGAAGAGAGACTCAGCCGAACGAAGTGGTTGAGTAACGACGACGAAGAGAGGAAACGAAAGGACGAATTTGCGATTACGACGACAAGGATCTAAATTACGTTGCAGCAGGAAGCAAGGAGAAGGACTCAGGATTATTCAGTGATTCAAGCGGAGAAAGAGGACATTAACGTCGAGATCGTGGAAGACAGTAAACTACGAGCTCAGCGGTATGTTATGAACTAGACCTTCAGCCGTGAATGTTTGATTAGTAAGGGAAAAACCCAGACCAGAAATTACCTTGATCAGCCGTTGCCTGTAGTTATAGAGACGAATATATGTGGAGTGAATGTATTTTTAGCCGTTGAGTATTATATTGCGCTATTTAGTATTGTGACTTTTCATTGTATTTTGTATTAAAGAATATAGCATTTGCTATTTGAAGTGTCATGTCTAAAGTTTCTGTGACTGACGACGGAGACGGGACCGAGAGAGATATGGAAAGAAGGGAGGAAGGAGGACAACGACCGATTGGAACGGACGCAGGATTGATGGCGATGCTATCCAATATTAGTCAAACGCTGTCGAGCGTAGACAGTAGAGTGAAAGGCATTGATACTAAAGTGAGACAATTGGACGAACGACAGAAACAGATCGAAGGAAGTGTGAGACAGGTGGACGAACGACAGAGACAGATCGAAGGAAGTGTGAGACAGATCGATGATAGTGTGAGACAGATCGATGATAGTGTGAGACAGGTAGACGGACGCCAAAGACAGATAGAAGGAAGGATAATGGATATCTCAAATGAGATGGAAGTCGTGTTCGCCGAGCAAGACGATGTTCGGGACAGGTGGGCGAGATTGAGCGCCGAACTAGATGACCGTCGGGCTGAGATGCGATGGGCGGTAGAGGAAGTGAGAGAAAGCCGGCAAGACCGAGGTGAGCAGACGGACCCAGGTGGTGACTCTGAAACCATTGTAGGGCAATGCCCTTCCGCGCCATACTCGGCTGGACCTTGTCAAGATGAGGAAGAGGGAGCCAGCGCAGGTCCTATGCCAGACAGTAGGCGGAGTGCTAGGTTGATGGGAAAACCTAGGCCCGACTACTTTCATTTGGATAGACTGGGGTTCCCCTCCCAGGCCGGTTATTCCACCCGAGATAGGGAAGGGAATAGGGAGATTGAAGAAGGCGAGGCCCGTATCGTAAGACCCGGGGGGGTACTCAAACAACCGGAAGTAGCACGCCCGTTGGCCTCCCCGAAGACTACACCGGAGTTCAACTTGGGCCAAGCGTTCCTGTCGCTGAGCGGAAGGTCGGGAGACCGGGAAATGCTAGATCCGGGGGCAAGGGGGCTCCCTCCCGGTAGTGCCAGACCAGAAGCGCAAGCGACGAGGAGCGTCGAACTCCACAGAATCACTCAAGCTGAAACCTGTAGGCCCTATAAGGTCTTTACAAAAGCGAGGTGCTTGGATGTGTATGGCACGAGTGGTACCTGTTTCCACACTTTTTTGACTGACTGGAGGGTATTCAATGACATTGTCAACGAGCTTTGCTTCAGTGATTTTTTGCTAACTGATTGACCGACTCACTGACTGGTTGAAGTAACGACTCACTGACTGGTTGAAGTATAACGACTCACTGACTGACTTACTTTCTAGGTAAACAAGTAATCTCTATCTCAAGGACTCTATACAGAGGACTGGTTTCTTCTTCTTTAGCCGCCTTGTACCGGTTTTTGGGCGATAATAGGAGTTCCGGAAAATTTCAAATCTTATTTACAAAATAAAGGCATTCAATTAGTTACATCTATGAAAACAGATTGACGACTAATTATGTTTGCAAAGTAAACAAATATCTTTGGAGATTCAAAACATTATCTTTAGCGATTGAAACGGAATTTTAAGTGGAGCGCCATCTGTTGCTAAGAGTAAAATCATGACCACGAAATGTTCTCAAGTAACCTATCCTGTAACTGTAATATAGAATCCTTGTCTCTATCTTTGGTTCTTGCTTTCTCTCCAAGAATAAAGTGCCAAAGAGTCTATTAATAGATGCCGAAAATTTCAATTTCGATTCCATGCGTATATTTTTCATATTTTCGATTTCGTAGTTATTGTGTTTTACTTTTTATACTTAGGCGCATTCGTTGAATAAGCTTAGGCCTACTCATTTGAAACTACGACGATCTGTGGTAAAAGTAGCCCACAGTTTATGGTATATACAGACGAAGTACGAAAGTGCGTGCTTCGTGTTCTTTTCATGTATTATAATAATGTTATTGCAGGCTTTTAAAGTTTTAAGCCGTCTCTTTTTGAATGTGTATTTGGAATCAGTAAAAGTTTAGTCAATATTTCAATGACATCGCGTAGCCAAATCTACATGTGAGTGTTCCCTCAACCGGGAACTTGATTATATAACAGATTAAAAACCCAATGATTCATCCAAGTTCCTGCGAACGCAGAAGGGATTTAACAAGGAGGTAGTTGGATCAATCACACTGTAGCTTGATTCAAGTTTACTGTCTAGTTTATGTGAGTAGCTCTTAAATATTATGAAGCGAAGTTCTTTGTCAAACATTTAACATTACAGTTCATAATGATGTCTCGGAGTGAGCTAGAGTTGTGTTGATTTTTCATATGGCATAATTTTATAGTATGTTAATGATGAATGATGAACCGGCGCTATTGAAATCTAATAGGTTAACCTTAACTTTAATAATGGTAATAATTTTTGTCTACATTTAGGTTGTTTGTGACTTGATCGTTTGAGTAATTTCTTGAAGTGCAGAAGTAATAACAATGGATGAGAATCTTGGTGTGGCTAAAGAGGTTGAAGCAAGTCCAGCCCACATAGAAGGTCCTCGAATAGGGCAGTGCACTCTGAATCCCGAGCAGCATCCTGCGATTGTGGATGTGGAACAAAAGGAAAATCCAGTTACCAACTTATACCAACAGTCATGTGAAAAAGAAAAACTGGTAGAAATCCTGAAGGAAGAAGGCAGACTGCTAAAGGCAAAATTGAAAGGTTTTGAAGCATTAGGTAAATATATCTTAATTAATCATCAAAATTGTAACTGATTTTGTTGACTGGCTATAGCATAAACCCTTTGTTATTTATGCTTCTGATTTAAATTTTGTATGTGTGTGTGTGTATGTGTGTGTGTATGTATGTATGTATGTATGTATGTATAATTGTATATATATATATGTATGTATTGTGTACCATATGCACATATTTATCTATGTATGTGAGTATGTATGTAGTCACTTTGTAGTGTGTATATACGCATGTGTATGTGTCTATTTATGTATTATGTGTTTGCATGCATGCATGTATATATTTTTAAGTGTGGAAATTACTGGTTTGCTGCCCAGACTTAAATATTTAGTTAGACACTAGGTCCATTTTGCACGTGGTCCCCACTCTGGACTGTGTTGGAAGGTTCTCTCCAAAGAGTATGCATGTACATGCATAGGCGTAGGAGACGGGGGTCCAGAGGGGGCTAATGCCCCCCAAATTTCGGGCAAGTCTGTTTTTTCGGGCAAGTAGACCCGGGAAAATATTAACCAAACTTTTTGAAGTTCAACGTTCATTAGTATACTACATTATCTCCCAGTTCCATCTTGCCCGAATCGAGTTAAATATTAGCTCACAACAACCATGGTTAGCAGAAATTTCCCGAAAAAGTTCTGAATTCACGGTAGCATTTCAAAAATAAGCTTAATGGCGAGAATCGCAGCAAATTCAAGAGCCGAAATTTGCTCGAAAATCTTGCCCGAATCGAGTTAGATATTAACTCACAACAACCATTGATAGCAGAAATTCCCGAAAAATTCTGAATTCACGGTAGCATTTTGTAAATAATGGCGAGAATCGAAACAAATTCATGAGCCGAAATTTGCTCGAAAATCTTGCCCGAATCGAGTTAGATATTAGCTCACAACAACTCTGGATGGCAGAAATTCCTGAAAAGTTCTGAATTCACGGTAAATAATGTAAATAATGGCTAGAGTCGCAGCAAATTCAAGAGCCGAAATTTGACCAAAAATTGCGACTATTCGTGGCATTTGGGGAAATTCACAGCATGCAAACTATAGGTGTAACAGAACACGGAATTTACTGCCTGAATGACATCGAAATTTCTACTGGTCATGAGGCAAAATAGACACGTTAATCTTGCGATCATCAACATTGAACGTGCAGATATTGGTCTGCTCTCTGAAAATGTACGATATTTTCCTACTTGTCAAGTGTTGCACTAGATAGCTCACCTATATTACGGGAAAGATAATACCTTAGCTTTGCACATTTCCAAAAGCACACCTTCCTCTTATTTTCATATAAGGTGTCTTAGGATCTTTTGCTGTTCTGTCTCCACCCATTGGCTTCCTCTCCGTGCTCACATATAATCTAAATTCCTCATTCTGATCTTCAAGGCTCAGCGGGGTTTTGCCCCAAATATCTGACCGACGTTATACTATGGCCTCACTCAGCTTCCTCCAACCGTCCACTTCGTTCATCCAACAGACTTGACTCTTGCTTCCTCCTCTTAGAACTGCTATGGCTCAGTCTCGATCATTTGCCACAATTGATCCTTCTCTTTGTAATGAGCTTTCACCTTGCGTTCGCTCTATACACTTTCCGTGGTAGTCTCTCTTCTTCATTCTCTCATCTTAAAACCTCTCTCTCTTCGGGCGCGGTTTTTGCTCACTATTAGCGCCTCTGAACGGTTCACCCTACTGAGGCGCTTGTAGATGATTAGATACAATACAAAACAATCTACAGTTATGAATTTAATCAGTTGCTCGTGTGAAGTTTGAACTGGTTAAGCGTCAGGAATATATACATAGGCTACATAATAAATTTTCATATATGCCTAAAATTACCCAGCCTGGTCTCTATAATATGGCCGGGCCCCGGGGTATTCGCCCCTTGTCCCCGGGTGTGGGTACAAGAACAGAGATGGCTATGTGTGCATGACGTCAGTTTTTCCGAGTTTAATTTTTCGGGCAAAAGTAAAATTTTTGCCCCCCCACTGCTGAAATGTCCCCTACGCCTATGTGTACATGTGTGTATATATGCATGTATTTGCGTATGTATTTATGTATGGATGTATGCATCATGCATGTAGGGGTAGACAGATGAATTGACAGTTGGCTGTCATGACTTACAAATTTAGTTAGACAATAGGTTCGTTTGGCACATGTTTCGTTCATACTGCGGGCTGCGTGGGATGGAATTTCCCCAAGGGCACATGGTAACTGATTCACAATGTATCTGAACTTTGTATAGCATACAGGGCATTTTGAGGTTCTTAAAAAATGCACTCTGTAAATACCTACACCGTAATTGTAATCTCCAATTTCTAAATCGCCACTCGAAAGCCGAGTGCAAGACACCAGCAAACATACATACATACTTGTGTGAGGTCGTACATACATATACTTTTGAAGATAATGAGTTGCTCTGGCTTGTGTCTGAAATTTGTGTAGTACTATTATGAGACTGCTCAGTGCTGTGAGCGTGGTTTAACGTCTTCTTATGTTGAAGATTTAAAATTTTACATATATTGAAATGCTGCTGTTTTCTTCTGTTTCAAAGCATACTTGTATCAACAGTCAAAAAATGAATGCATGACGCTTAAGAAACTCTGCTCTGAACTGAGTGACGAAAGAGAACTGTATCGAAAAAAGTGCTTGCTATTGGACAATGAACTTCATAACATGCACAGCTGTCTTACTCTTCACAGTATTGAAAGGAATATTTCCGAAGCTACAGATCCTGTTGGGATATTTCGTGAGGGGAATAAACTGAGTTCCGAAGCTGTTGGTGATAAAACTGCCGATCTGCACGACGAGAGTGTTGCAGCAGTAGTGCCGAATAAAGCATTTCTGCTATATGTAGCCGAGTTCTGTGGAGAGCCAGAAGAGGTTGAGCTTAAAAGTGGAGAATTTAAGCCAGCTGTGTTTCTGGACAACAGAACAATTGAGGCTGAAAGTCAGAGTAGTTTTTCGCTTCTTGAAATTCAAAGTTCTCTTGCCAATTCAAAGGGTGATGTTCGAAATTCGGATCATGAAAAGGCACACAATTTGGAGATCTCCAAAGACATTTCGGAAAATAATCATGTAAATATTAAACTGTTTGACATCTATTTTCTACCGAATGAAGTAAATTCACTAGTAACATTATTATTGTTGCTACTATTATTATTATTAGTATGGTAGTAGTTATTACTAGTATAAAGAGATTTGTAAAGCGCAAGTTAATGTAGCGAAATGCAACAGCAAATACGCTTGGCAACTGCTTTAATAGGATGACAATAACGAATGAATTTTCAACATCCTTTTAAATAGTTGCTTTGGGATGCATTATGACAATTTTATTTTATTCCATATTTGATTTTCTCTGCTGGTTATTTTTCAAAATAAACCAGCGGTGAGAAAATCAGTCTGTCACCTTCCTTGTTCTGCAAATGTTTGAAGTCTGTTCTCTCTGATTTTAAGACTTCCCTGCTTTGTCTGAAGCGCTGATGACGAGTTTCTTAAAGTTGTTCTTTAGAGGGTTTCGCTCGCAGTATGTTATGTAAGAATTTTACATTGATTAAATGCTTACATAAATGTTGAATTAAATACTTTAAACATGGAGACAGTCTTTCTAAATGCTGTTGTTGATTACTTATTTTATGAAGTGTTGTATAGGTACATTACCAAATTTAAAATGTATTAATTCGATATTGGTATATTTTTACTTGAGCTTAGTCATTGACATAATAATTCAAGGTATTCTTTGATATTTGCCAAGCACTTGGCAATCAGAATGGTAAAGAAAGCAAAAATTGAGTGGTTGTAATCCCTTTTTTTACCACTAGAATATGAAGATTTTTACAATCAGCTGTACATTAGTAGACATTAAAGGGAGAACTCAAAAGGTACTGTATGTGTCTTGCTACACTGAGTTGCTTGAATACAAAGTAATATTGTATAGGTGGCAATTCATCAATTGTTACATTCTTAATTACTTTATAAGTACTTTTGTGTGGAATAGCTTTTGTTCAATCCATTATGCAGTGATGATCAGTTGATAATCCTATGTCATTAAGTACTGTTATACATTTGCTTTAAACTGACGCAAATTGCATTGTTAAGTAAACAGAAGTGTGCAAAACTAGTTTGTCAATGATTGTTTCACAGCAGAATCAAAAGAGAGGATCATTGTTATGCGAATCTCATAGAGCGCATCAGATGGAATCCACATCCACCCAGACATTGGATCAGACGGACACTACGGAATCAATCCAAAGTCACCATGGAAAGACGCATAAGGTCAGTCTCAACGAGTGGTTGCTATTTCCTTTCAACGAATGCATGGAAATTGGCGACGTACACACTTGAACTGCATTGGTTTCTAAGTCACTTTTGGCAAGCTTTCGTTGGTAAAGTGTTGAACCTAGAGTGGCTATCTTGTGCAGTTTGTTTTCTTCTTTATGTGAAACTTTAGTGGGAAATTTGAAACTTTTGACTGGTTGAGAGAGTATGAATTCATGCTATAACTTTTTGTTTCCTGATAAGATAATCGTAGAATTGTTTTGTTCTAGATTGACCGGTTGACTTGTAGTTCATCGTCTTCTAAGCAGAGAAAGTCGTCGATTGTCTCTGTTGACTTGACGACAGAAGTTCAGATTCTTAGACAACAGGTCAGAATTTTAACTGAGTTGATTTTTGCTGTTAATAGGTGATATTGACCGTAGCCATTGTGGTAGTGGTGTGATGGCAGCACTGGTGGTGTTAGGTTGAATGGTGGGTGTAGTTTCGACCAATGCTACTAAAGTGGTAGTCTACTGCCTGATACCAGTCCACAAGTGATCAATTGGTTACTGGACCATGGGAATGGTAATTTGAATCAGTTTGGATGTACTTAAAATATGAAAATACATTAATAGACATTAAAGGGAGAACTCAATGAGAACTATTCCACTGTAAAAAATATAAAATGAGAACATACATGACGAACAATAAAAAATGAATAGTTGCAATAAGCAGTGACAGTATTGTGAAAGTTTTTGGTATATATGTGTGTGTGTAATTTGTATGTATTATATATATATATATATATATACATATATAAATATAGAGACGTTGAAAACAATTGCCAGTCTGCAGCATCACAGGGTTTGAGAGGAACTGGTATAGGTGTTGGTACTGCTGATGGTGATGGTCTTGGTATTGTAGTTGAAAACGTTCATGTGGTACTTGTATTTGCATCTAGTACTTTAGGTTCCAATTTTGTGAGGTTTTTCGTATTATTTTCTTGCTTTTTTAATTCCTGAATTGACTTGAATCACAGGCAGTGCTATCAGTGGAGGAAATACTGGTTGGCAAAAGAAGAAAAACTAAACAGTTAATGAATACATGAGCTAAAAAGTTTAAAGTTGCTGCTTGAAGGATGAAAGGTTTTAAGGTGAACTTTTGATAAAGGAATATTATTCCAGACCATTGTTGAGGTTTGACTATAAGCACACGCAGCAGAAGGTAGTCCAAGCTTTCTCAACGTTACGGATTGATTAACATGATGTGAAGGTTATTCTAAAACTATGCGCAATGTTGTTGATTCTGCATCAGGTGATGACTTTCAAAGATGACTTTGAACGTGAACGACTCGATAGAGAGAAAGTCCGATCCGAGTATGATCTGCTTAAGTGGCACTATGATCACGTGTCCACTGACTTTCGTCATCTCAAGGACCAGGTCAGACCTCGCTTCCCCTTTCTGGAATGTTGTGTTAAAATGCGTTATTGTTAGATACTTAACGTTATTGGAGATTCTTAATTGTAATTAATTCTATTTCTATTCTATTTATGGATTTACAAAGTGCCTCTCACAGTGATACCTAATCAGGAGTGCTCCCAGTGCGAATAACCCATCAAAACAGAGGAGTCTTAAGACAACGGGCAGAAACATTAGTGTGCCAGATAAGATCTCAGGACGAGTTATTAGCAGTGTGTATATCTCTATTGCATGTCTCTTGATTATTTTACGGGTTAGTGGTTGAAACTGGATGGGTCGATGAGTTTGTGGCTGCTTAAATGGATTGGGGGAGTGAGCACATGTGTACCAGAGTAAGCCAGGATAGGTGTAGGAGCACATGAGCATGCAAGTACAATTTTGCGCATATGTTACTTATATATATTCTGTATTTCTTTCAGCTTCGTAGCATTGAAATTAAACTGGAAGAGTCCGAAAGAGAGAAAGCAGCACTGAGGCACAACGTTGCCAAGGTAGGTCATCATCATCTGTACAGTCTCAGATTAAACTATAGCTTGAATCAAAGCAACGATGAAGGAATGGAACATCAAGGAACAATTCAACATCAAGGAACAATGTTTTCTTACTTGACTCCTAGAACTTTTAATTAAACTTAATTAGCGATGGTTTGATGTACAGTATTTAAAAAATAATATTTATTGGTTTTGCCCTTGTAATGTTAAAACTCATCTCATTTTCTGCTGCAAATTTCAGACTGCAAATGAATTGAGAAAGCTTAAAAAAGGTTCTTTGTCTACTCCTCCACGTACAGAACTTCGTCCTCAGCAGGTTCCGTCGTTAGGTGAGTTTCTTTGATTTTTGAAAATCATTTTTCAGATAAATAATTGTAATTTTTACTTTTTGAATAGCATAGAATGCATAAATTTGGAACAGCCAATTAATGAAAGACATTTTAATTAGGAAATTTATCATCACGAAGAGATTTTAATGTAATGTTCTGAAATTCGTTGTGTATTTAATTGTCTCAATTAAAGCATCAATGAATGAGTAATATTAATATGAGTAATATAATAATATTAATAATAAGACAATTTATATAGCACCATAGCACAGGTGAGGCTGAAGGAGAGGGCGCTGTACAAGAGTTCAAAAAGTTAATGGCAGTTATATGATTGTTTAAGCAGATAAGTCTTGAATTAAATATATATATAAATATATATTCGATTAAAATGTAAATAATTGTACTGTTTGAAAATTGAATGTGTTTATGGTTATACTAGGAATTAATTTACTTTTAAACTGCGTGACATGGTAATTTCAACTGAGTAGCAGTCTATATTGCCAAGTTGTCTGTGCGTATATATAGAAATCCTTTGTTATGTTACATTACTTACGATAGAGTTAAATTAATTGAAGGGTGCTGTACAAGAAACTTTACAAGGTTTGTTTGCTTATCTGTTTTCTAGCTGCACGAAAGACATGGCCCTGTGTTTACTGTACCTATCTGAATCCACATCCAAGACAGACCTGCGAAATGTGTGGTCAATCTGGTGAGGAAATGAGGACGACTGCATTTCCAGCCAAACACACACACTGCTAGAAATATTCTACTACACAGCATGCATAAATACATACATACAACACATACTGTGACATACATGCATGCACACAACATACATGCATATATATATGTATAATGTACATGTACTTACATATATGCATACATTCACACACATACATTCCCTGGTACATCAGTTCGGCTGTCATTGTTTATGAGAGAGTTCAACTTATCTGAGCGCTGTGTATTTATTGATGAACTTTTCTGTTCTTAATTACTTTAACTTCATTTAGACTAATGCTGCCATTGTTTCTGTGAGTTACATAAAAAAAGTGTTATAAGTAAATGTGTAGATATATACATAGATGTACACAATTACAGATATGCTTACATGTATACCTACACACATGGGCTGGCACATGAACATATGTAGACTCACATATAATCAATGATCATGCATGCATGCGACACTCATGTAGAAGCTAAAAATGTTTCTGTTATTATAATTTGTTAATTTTTATGAAAATTTCTAATCGCTCTTTGTCAACTTTTTGATTGGTTTTCTTAATTTTCAGCGGCTCATCGATTTCCTTTGCAAGTCAAGTAAACAAAGGCAGTGGAAAACATGAACAAAGAAATGACATTGCAACGAGTTATATGCAGCAGCTTACATGACATACTTCTAGACTAAATCAAACTTTGAATTCCTTCCAGATATTCAGATTTAATATATTAAAAGATATTCTCTGTCAATCTTCGGCCCACTGGAGGGTTGTGCGAGCATCTAATGGTTAGCCAGTGGGACTACCAGTTCAGTTGCTGCCTGGAAAACAGACATATTTCAATTGTGCATTGCCTAGAAAAATTCGTCTATCTGACCCGATGCTGTTTGCAAAGATCAAGACAAGTTGATTTTGATGTTCACCAGGATCATCTCGGGGGTAAAGGACTGACCAACCATGCTTGTTCATAAACACTAACATCAAGGAGTCATTAGAACTGCATTAAACGGCAGCCTATCAGAGTTAGCTGAAGGAACTACTTTGCCTATGCCTAATGTAACTCCTTTTTTCAGCATCTTGACTGATACCTGAACACTGTTTTTAAAGTTCAGTTAAGAAACATTTGACAACCTTTCGAAACCAACTTTTCCAGCAGACAGTTTTGAAACTTCAGCTATATAATATTATTGCATACACAACTAGGGGTGATTGGATTTAGGCGATCTTGTGTATGGATGCACGTGGTGATGGTCTCAACAAAATGTGTACGTTTGCAAAATAAATGTGTAATTATGATTTATGACCTCGTTTGCCGACATATAACTGTATTATTCTATAGTCATCCGGTGGCATTTTTTACATTATATAAAAGCCATGTGCAGTTAATTTTTGTAAAAGAGGACTAGAGAAACTTAGTTGCTTACGTGATATATGGATGGTGCCTTAAGCAGACGATTGCAATTGTTTCTTTCTCTAATCTCTAAGGACTACAGATATACTGTACGTGTGTTTGTTAGTATTTTTGTCACGAGGGTTTTAATGTTTTTTAAGACGTATACAAAGATTGTATTGTTTATCAGATTTGTTCCTAAAGTTTTGTTGATATTATAATTCCATGGTCTTCGAAATGCAATGACTTGCTGTGTTATGCTTTGGAACTCTTCGACGTGGTTAAGGTTATACGGAATATGGCCCACTAAAGCAGGACACACAGGTCGAACCCACTGGTAGAACCAGTGGGTTCGGTAGCCTAAGTGCTGGATCACTCCTGATTCGGCCAAGCCAGAAGTGGGAGGGGCTATCTTATTTTCAGCAGAACCCGAGTCAAACAACACAACAGAAAAGTCCAATGGCAGCTAACAGAAACTTTAATAAATTAATGCCCTGTATGAGGCTCGAACTCGGGTTGCGTGGATGACACTCGGTTTAACGACCAGCGCTCTCATATGAGCTACGGACCTCTGCTCTCTCAACTGAGTTACGGACCCCCGATGAGTGTGTGTATTAACAGAGATTGGAAGAGGAAGATAGGCAGTGGCATAGACAAGAGGGTTTGGGGGTTAAACCCCCCATTGGTCTAAGAAAAAAGTTTTTTTAAAGGTTATTTATCCATTTAAATAAGAAAAAAACAAAACAATTGCTTGTAGTAACAATTGCTTTCTTACTTCATTCCCTTTGTTACTTTATTCTCTTTTTATTTACTGCAATACTGTTGGGTTGGTGTCAGAAAGGGCATCCGGCCAAGCCATAAATCCCCAACCCCTCCCCCCATCATAAGATTATGAAAAGAGACCGCTGAAGAGATGAATATTAGGCAATATGACGTTGTCAATGGCTAAACAAGTTAGTGGAAGGTCGACCAGTAGGGGTCGAGAATAGGAGGTGGATATATATTTTTTACAGTGTACACATTTTGCAACAAGAAATTCGCTAGAATGACGGCTCAAAATGCTACTACAGACTGCGCTACTGCAGACCTCTGTTCTCAAATCTCTTCATTGGCTAAAAGTCCCACAGCGCATCCATTACAAAATTGTTTCTCTAACTTTCAACGCTCTTCAAACCTCTCAGCCCTCCTACATTGAATTTCGTCAACTAATCACCATCCAACCGCCCAGGTCTACTCGCTCATCATATATTTCTCTCTCTCGGCCTCCAGTAGCCTATCATCCTCTCTGAAATTCTACAACCGCTCCTTAGTCTGCTGCACCAGCTCTTTGGAACGGACTCCCAACATACCTCCCCTTTTCGCTCACCCTCCTAGCTATCTCTCCAATCCCCCTCAAAATTCAACCTCTCCTCCGCTTGCACTCTCCTCTGCTGCATTCCATTCACGACTGAAAACCGAACTCTTCAAGCTATCCTATCCAGATTCCAATCAGGTTCCATGACCATGGGCGGAGACCTAGGGGGGGACAGGGAGGGACGGTCCCCCCCAATAAAAGTGTTGGGGGGGACGGCCCATGCATTTGTCCCCCCCAATGTTTGAGCGTCAAGACTTTTTTGGCGGCGAAAATAGAAAATAATTTGGTCGAGATTTGTACGGATGACTTAAAAAAAAAAAAGGTCATCAACTTTTTTGGCGGCGAAAATAGAATTTGGGCGAAATTTTGGCCGGATGACTAAAAAAAAAAAAAAAAAAGGTCATCAACTTTTTTGGGCGGCGAAAAGAAATTTTTCCCCGGGATTTCGCCGGTCGTCAGAAATTTTTCCGAAAATCTCGCGTCTTTCCGTCCCCCCCAATTCTCGGCGCAGGTCTCCGCCTATGTCCATGACCCTCATAATTCTGCGGACAATCGTTACTTCAGCCTATTTACTTCTTTAAAATACTTTTTTTGTTTGTTTCATGTAATAAGTTGCGGTGTGTCAACTAATAAACGAAGTATATATATATATATATATATATATATATATATATATATATATATATGTATACCCAACTACCACCATCACCGACAACCACCGTAGCACCACGCTCTCTCCTCGATCGGCGTGACCTCATCGGATTTTGACCTGGCACCGGAACGAAAACGGCAGCTCTGGCTATTGCGGACTTGATTTGATATAGCGCCGGTGAATAAGCTGGTCTCCCTGACGTGGCTTTTGTGGGCGCTGCGAAATTATTCTCGAAGATTTACATTATGCTACATTACTGCAGTGGTAGTGGGGATATAAAGAAATTCAACATATTATACAACGTTCAATATACAGCGTCGCGTGAATTTATTATTTTGGGCGGAACGTTTTCACAGCGCGTAGCAACTTGAGGATAACATTTCCGGTATAGCTTTGCGCAGGAATTGAATCTTTACTTGTGTTTATGTGAGATAATTTAGTAATTTCGAGGTTTTCTGAATTCACAGTTGGCCTCTAGCAATGCCTTACGCTAACCAACCCACTGTTACAGTTACTGAACTGACAGATGAAAACATCAAATTTGTACTGCAAAATACTGACCTCAGGTATGATCTGCTTATCGCTTCATACTCTGTTTTCATAACATCGTATAAAATTTGGAGTTCGGAAATTGGTATTCGCATACTGGTGGACGTCAGTGACCATTCTAGCACAATGAGTAACAGTATGAATATTATAATAATTAGATGCATAGGTTTTCACAGATTTGCAAGAACAACATGTCAAGCTTTCAGTGATCAAGCGTTTCTGCAGGTCTTGCGTTTTTGCAGGGTGCGACCCGATTCTCCGAAGCGAATTTCGACCAGATCCCCGAAATTGACTATTTGAGAGTATAACTTAATACAAACCTGTGAAGAACTGTAAAATTTCAGATTTTAGAGCTTAATACTTGTTAGATCAGGCAAGGTGTATAATAGCCATGCAGATTTTAAAGCTTAGCAATGACTGCGATTGACAAACCAGAGCATAGATAACTGTTTACCTGGTACTTATTCATATATGCAACTGTTATTTTAGTGTTGCGAACGCCCTGAGACGAGTTTGCATTGCAGAAACTCCGACTCTTGGTAAGTCTTTAACATACTGCCTTTGAGTTTATGCAGTTTTTTTGTCAGCTTAAAGTGTTTTCCACTGTTGATATCAAGACGAAATTCCGAATGTGCTTCTCTCACATAGATGTGGACAAATGATGAAAGATTGTCTTAAATATTTTTTTCTCAGGGATTTTTTCTCAAGGGGTTATCGCACTGTGAGCGGTACTGAATGGCCTAGGCTGTGAGCGGCGCTATAGAAATGACTAATTACGTTACATTACATAAAGTATGAGAATGTATCAGTTAGCAATGAGCATAATAGACCCTAAGATTTCTGGAACTAGAGGGTCAACAACTAGTAGAACCTTAATGAAATGATTACTGATGTGTATAATTTATGAAACATCATGAAACCATTTGAGCAGAGCAGTGAGTGCAATTGACTTTCTGTTTCTTGTGTCATTCTTCTTCTAGCCATTGATTGGATTCAGATTGAGTCTAATTCAACGGTTCTTTGTGATGAATTTTTGTCTCATCGTGTCGGTCTCATTCCTCTAACCTCTGATGATGTGGTTGACAAAATGCAGTATTCAAGGGTAAGAAACTTCAGAATGTATTGCAATTTTACAGCACTTTTTGGAAATGGTCGCTGTTATTGCTTTTATGTCTCGTTTTTTTTGTCAAGTACTTGGAATTATGTTTTATTTCAACATTAGAGCAACGTACTTCTCCAGTTCAAGTTTTCCACTTACGTTCTGAACTTTTGTTGTACTTGATCAGGAATTGACCATGACTGCAATGTATGTAAATCTTGATATATACATGGTGTTGCTTTTATCAACTTTACCTTTTGATTTGGGCTGTCAGCGGGACACAAATATCCAGGCACCTGTTTTTGGGGTCACCCGCGGGCTCTTAGATCAATACTTGAAACTTGACAGAAACGGTCTAAGTTTTCTAAGAAATGGCAAGCATGATGAATATTTTGCAAATGCTGTGTCATCACAGCTTTTGGTTTTAAGTTGCTTGTATGTTTTTTGTATGCACAGGACTGTACTTGCGATGAATTCTGTTCGGACTGCGCTGTTGAGTTCTCTCTCGATGTTCGTTGCACAGATGACCAAACTAAACATGTGACAAGTTCACACTTGATCAGCAGCAATCCAAAAGTTGTTCCAGTATGTGTTAAATACCACAGGAATTAATTGAAAATATAAATTATGCCTAAATATTAGTAAATTTATTAATAATCAACGTTCTTAGTTTATTAGTTGCACTGGAATATACTCGAAGCTAGAAGGTCAGGTTCATGTAATCCGAGAAATGTCTGCTTTACTTGCACTTCTTAAACTCGGCTGTGAAATTAGTTTCAAACCAACAGAGCTGGTGCAGTCTCTTTTGATTAGCTTATCTATGTAATGTATTAACATTTACATTTGTTTGCTGCTTTAAAGCTGCTTTCATTACTTGGATTCAGTTAGTATATAGTAAAAATGTAAATGTAATCGAATTTTTATATAGCGGCTGTCTTATGGTCTCGACCCTGAGGGTGAGATCCTTCACCACCGCTCGCCCGTTTGAATGGACGCTACGCCATTTAGGTCCCCGTGGACGGACCGTGCTAGCCCGAGATTTTTAAATCTCTGAAATAGCCACCTTCGAGATTCGAACCGCGACCCTCATGCTCTCTTCCACATACGCGCGGCTGCCAGCTCTCTTACCGATGTAGCTAATGTTCACTAATAGTGCAGGACTTTGAAGGAAAAATTATTCATCGTTGACTTGCTCTGGCATAAGTTAAAGATTTAAGAACCTGTAGTACAGTGCTTTAATAATTATATTATTTTTTTATTGAATAATTCTATATTTTTGTCCTTCATGTAAGTTTCTAAGAGATGGGAGAATCATTTTCATGAATACTGTGCAGAACTTAATCTCTGAATGTTTTTTTTTTCAGGTGACTTCTCGCCATAGAGAAGAAGATGGTGATTATGGTGACAATGATGGTAAGATCTCATCTGAGAAAAACGTTTGGATCATCAGACTAATGATACTTTTTGAAATAGTACATGAAGCACTGCAGCAGACTTGTATTGACTTAACGTCTTTGCTGCGGCCCATGTTACAAAATCATTATCAGTGCAGAAATATTATCAGTTGATCTTTTTAATGGCATTGTTTCTAAAAAGTATTGTGGTTTGCTAGGTTTCTTATTTTGGTGTGATCTTGCACACATAATAATAAAAACACGGAATATGAATAGGGCCTTTCCAGACTGTGATTTTATATTAGGCGTTAGTGAAGTTCCTGAGGGATCCTGTATACCTCGGGGCCAAAAAAAGTTTTTATGGGCATTAGCTAGATTTGTCAAGTATAAGTGTATCATATCCAACTCTTCATGGCAACAATAAAAATTGTTGCAGTACTTGGTATCTTCGTGTATTGACATTTTTTAGATGTCACACGACATCCATGTACAGGTTACACGAAAAAAAGTTCGTTACTAAAAGTACAGGAATGTGATTATGCAGTGTATGTTGAAGTTGGAAGAGTGAAGATTGTGATGTCTTTTGTTGTTTTGATCCTGTTAGATCATCCCATAGTAATAGTGAAACTTCGGAAAGGACAGGAACTGAAAATGAAGGCGTATGCACGCAAGGGTTTTGCGAAGGAGCACGCCAAATGGAATCCTACATGTGGAGTGTCGTTTGAATACGACCCTGACAATGAACTGCGCCACACCGTTTATCCAAAGCCTGAGGAATGGTAAATTCCTTCTTCTGTGAAGTTTACATTGAACTTTAACCTTTAACTGCCAAGAGCAGACCTACCCAGTTTCAGATTGTGAGTACACTCGTTACACACGCCATGTGTAAAAGTTATAAGATACGTGTCAGGTATTTTCTAACGATTTGGGTTTTAGTCGGACCAGACATTTTGGCTGAAATGAGCCTTTCTATGCCAGTAAATTAATATAAAGAAATTCATAGCAGATGAATGTTTTTTGCTTCCACTTAATTGTACAGATGTACAGTAATTTGACAGCTCTTTCTTGCAACTCCGTGAAGAATATTGGTTAGTGAAATGAATAGATATATCTTTGATTCCAAGTGGACACAAAGTTTATATGCACTCTCATGGGATTCATTCCGAGTCTGTGACATGCATTCCAGGCGACTTAAATTTATGGAAGCGAGAGAAATGCAAAGAAGTGATGACGTTCAGTTGTTTGCACTGTGTCCAGTGTTTGGCTGGACTGAGTTTCGTACCAAGCTTTGGCCTCGTATCATCAATGACTATTTTCTGCCACATTCTGTCTGGCAGTACTGCTAAACAACGCTCCCAGTGTTCACTGCTTGGTGCTGTTGGTATAAACGAGCAATGTTGAGGCCAGTTATCTCTTCAACGAATGGGCATCCATGGAATACCATCATGCCTGTTGGTGCCCAGTATATCCTCCCTTCTATCTGGGTACTTACTTGTACCTTTAGAGAATAATTATTGGTTATTTAAAACCAGAATTGTGGATGCATTGGCATATTCCGTTGCTTTGTTGTGTATCAATATCATAGAACTAACTACATAAGTAACATAACTGTAGATCTATGTTTTAGCTGTTTACAAATGAATGTTGTGAACCATAGTCTAGCTAGATAGCTGTTGTTAGTGAAAATATAATGAAGCCCTGTGCTTGGTTTGTTTTGTCTGCTGTAGGCCAAAGAGTGAATTTTCTCAGCTGCCAGAAGATAAGTGTAAGTTTTTAACTTGATAGTCAATGAAATGGAGATATTGTTCTTTTGTTTTGTATGTGCTCTGCAATTCATTACTATCATTAAAATAATTTATATACTGTGTGACCTTGAAATTAGATCTTAAAAACTAAAATATGAGGGAGAAATTTACTGATGTCCTAGTGCTATTAACAGTTCAACATCTAATCACTTTTATAGTTTATATAAAGCAGCTTTGTAAACCAGATACTTTACAAATTCATGATTTCAGTATTGTTTAGATATCTCTAATAATCTAAGTTTCTATATAATGACAAGTTTTAACTGAAAGTAGTACATGTAGTAAAAAATTTTTTTGGGACTTTGCTTTTAGCATGTTATGGTCAACTATTTTTCAGATGAAGCCAAATTTGATCCGGATGGCAAACCCCGCAAGTTTTTCGTCAATGTTGAATCATGTGGGTCACTGCGCCCTGAAACCATCGTCTTGTCTGCACTGAATGTTCTGAAGAAGAAACTGAGTGACCTTCAGACCCAACTTATTCAGGAAATTCAAAGTGATCAGCTTGCAATTCAATAAGCTTCAAAACAGTTGAAACAGTTACAGACATTTTGTTAACTTTCTTTACGGTTGTCGTTCTTATTAAATCTCCATCTGAATTAGCATGGGAACTTGGTGATGTTGATGACTCATTAAAAAGCTTAGCTCTTCAATCTTTCAAACTACTTTCCATGTATTGATCGTTTTTAGTGGACCATATTGAAAGTTATAGAACTGTGATGGAACAATCGGCGATTACCTGGACTTTGTAAAGTCGTCAATGGAGGTACATTTGACATCACCTAGCAAGTTAGCAACATCAAGTCTGCAATGTACTTTGTTTTGTGGTGCACTGAGAAACTTATATCCATATGTTGTGCTAGTTGCTAGCGGCTCAGACTATACTAAAAGCAGTTCCAGCCATTAAGTCACGGGTTTGTCTTGTTATTGGTTCTCTGAATGCACATCACATTGAGCGCCTCTGAATAGTTACTGCTAAAAAGTATATAAATCATTTTATTGAGCTCTTGCTGGCATACCGCAGCTAGTTACAAAGAAAGACAGAAATGATGATTCACCAAGAAAATAAAAATTCAATCGGTACAAGTCAGATAGGCAATGGTCTCGAGAACACATGGCCCGTGAAGTCTTTTTATGTGACCCGTGGCAGCATTCACAATCCCTTGAATTTTTACAATGAAAATCTATAACTTACTTTTGTTTTTATTTTAACGAAAAAGCTATGATCACTTGTGTTGACCTATTCTAAAATCTTCACATCTTTTTATTACAGAGTCTTGTGGGAGATAGCGAAAGTTTATGCTATGACGAAAAAAAGTTTTTGAAAGAGTGAGCTTAGCTGCCGTTGTCAGCTCAGGAAGCTTCAGATTTCGCTGATGCTGTGCAAACACAATTTAGTAACAAAAACGACACAAAGCTTCCAAGCATTAATTGTTCTTGACGAGTACAGATGCATCAAATGCAAAGTGTGCAGTCTTTGCGAGAGGAGTGGATAGCAACTTGAATATAGTCAGAATTTCTCAAAATTAAGCCATGCAAGGGTACAACCACTTGTCTGCCAAGTTACCAAAGAAATTGAATAACCTAATGTAAGTCTGTATATATAATTTGCAGCTTTCAGAAAGAAAAAAATGAGATTTAGGCAAAATTCTCAGCATATCTTTGTAACTTCTCAACTTTGTGTCACGCAATATAAGGACCTTTAATTTATGTGCCCGTGAACTCACAAACAGGTCTTTCTTTGGTCCCTGGAAAATTTGAGTTTGAGACCTGTGGCATAGAGGCACTTTATAAATTTACAAATACAATACGTACCAGCAAACAAGATGATTTCATAAAAAGGAGATAGATGAATTGTCTGCGTGTGTATGTTAACGATAAAATTAATGACATCATTATGGAAAATTAAGACGAAACTGAGGACATCCTTTGCTGGTGTCAAAACTCAAAACTGACTACAGTTAGTGTTGTATTGCTCCAAGTTCTGTTCTGAAATGTACAATGCTTCCAAATGGATACATAATTCATGCCATTTGGGGGTCCCATATGACTTAGTATCAGTTCCAATATTTAATTATTTAAGTACTACCCGTAGTTCACTTGGTTTCGGTTTTCTGCCTCTTGTCGCTACGCTCTTGCTTGTCGTTATGTCGACGGCGCACTGTCATAGGATTACGAGGGTCAGAGATTTCGTATCTATCACTGTCTTGGACATTTGCATCAATAACTCGGTGTTCCTTCTCTTCAAAATGTAACTTGTGATACATCCAGCCCGCGTCTGTGTCGTCTTCTTCTTTGTCTTCCAACATTTCATCGTTTGCACGGTCTTTGTCATCCTCTTGTGGCAACGTTTTTACAGCATTTAGTTCGCTCTTAAATTTCTCTAGAAGTTTGAGGGTAGCGACTTCTCTGTCTTTTCCTCTGAGTGGCTTTGTCTTCATCTCTGGCTTTTGAGTAGCAGTGGAAACAATGCCTTTTACTTTTTCTGAAGTTTCACCAGCCTTGCGCCATGTTTTTTTCTTGTCTTCTATACTTTGCTTGTCCGTCTTGCTAATTTCAGTTTCTATATGAATATCATTGACATTTGTATCTTCTTCTTCAGATTTTGCTTCAAGGACTTTCAGTTTCTTTCCGTCATTTGGAATTTCAACAGCTGGTACCGAGCTTAGTTTAGCATCATTCAGCAAGTCGTGGCTGCTCTTGCCTTTATGACGGAGTGTTTCAGTTGCTTTTGAGACCTCGTGCTCGTCCTCTTCTGCCTCTTCGCCAAACGACAGCAGACTGAAGTTTTTTGTTGCCTTGCAAGATACTTCGTTGGCAGTTTTATCTGTCGTAGTCTTCGTCTTTATGCTTCTGGGCACAATGTCGTCAAATGGATTGTTGAGCACCTTAGTGCGTATGATTTTCAGTGGATTAAGAGGCCTATCTTCGTTATCAGTGGACACCTCTCCCAGTTTGATCATGTTATAAACTGTGTCTCCCGCAACTCTACCAAATATCGTGTGTTTGTTGGCAAGCTCTGGAGTTGCAGCGAGAGTGAAAAAGAACTGACTCGTGTTGTCGTTAGGGCCTGCGTTCGCCATAGCCACCAGACCACGCCTGACGAAACGCAGCCGTGAGTGGAATTCATCTTGGAATGACGCTCCGTAAATGGACTCGCCACCATGCCCGGTTTCGGTTGGGTCCCCACCCTGGACAATGAAATTGCGTACAACTCGGAAGAACGTTGTTCCGTCGTAGTAACCCTCCAGGCAGAGCTGTACGAAATTGCGACATGCCTTTGGTACCTCCTTTGACCAGAGTTCAATATCGATGTCGCCGACGGTGGTCACTAGCAAGACCTTTCCATGCGTTGGTGGTTCTTGAACGTATATGTTACTCATTTTGTAAACTCTAATCTGTCAAACAAATTGAAACGACAATTTCAAAATTTATTTCCAATTGTGACTTAAAAGTACATGATATGATTTACTAGTCTGAAATAATTGTAAATGATTAAATTTCATTTTGAAACTATTAGCAAAATTGAAATAAGCTTTAAATAAAATCCTTGTAGGTATGAGCGGGAGGTTGCGGGTTCGACTCCGGGTAACAACCTTGGGCAAGTTGTTCACGCACACGTGCCTCTGTCACCAAGCAGTATAATTTGGTACCGGCGTGAGCTGGGAAGTAAACAGCAAGTCCTGCGATACACTGGCCTCGTGTCCAGGACCTTGGGATTCGTCCATTGCTGGCTCAGGGCCATGGAAAAGGAGATGAGCGCATCCCTATGTTCCTCATGGAATGGGATAGGACTTTTTACTTTATGAAGACACTTTATAAAATGACATTATAAGCACCTCACAAAAGTGGTTATAAAACTACACTATATCTGAAATTCTGAATGCAATATATTCATAAATTGAAATCAAACGCTTTGAATTTATTCAGTGTATCTTAACTACTATTCAGTATATGTGTATTCTATGTAATTGTGTTGCAGAACTTTGGTTTGCTTTATGTTGTAAGCTTATCTATGTCACATATCTGTAGCTACATCCTTTCCAAGCATCAATTTTGACAATATTTTAAAAATAATTTTCACATTATGGACTAGTATGGCATTGCACCCGAGAACAAATGTGTGCACAAACTTGTGAATTGGAACGTTCTGGAGGTGTATTAGTAACAATTTGTCAAGAAACCAATATTTAGGCATTGAAATGGAAACCATTGCTTTAATTTATCAACACTGATAAATGAGTAATATATCATTTTACCGTCCCTAATTATTCACGCATCATATCAAATCCTTTCAATGTAGGGCTGCCAACCGTCCCGGATTCGCCGGGACAGTCCCGGAATCGGCCCTGTGCGTCCCGTGTCCCGGATTGATCTTAAATTGTCCCGGAATTTGTGGTAGAGATGAACTTGACAAAATGTTATTTTACACACTAAACTCGGCAAGTTGTGTGATGATTTTGCGTTCTGCGCTCTTTTAAACCTAACTTTGAACATCGAATGTTTGACAGCGCTGGGTTCAAGTCTTGAAAACTCTACAAACCACTGACACTCAGTAGCATATTGTGTCATATGTAGCCTACTGTAAGTCCGTTCTAATGCTTTTTGAGAGATGACGTGCTGATTTCCACGACTTTGTACCTATTATGTGGACAGTGTAAAGTGATATAAATTTCATAGTTCTATCTAGTGACTGCGGGCGCCCCGGAATGGCAAAATCAAGAGTTGGCAGCCCTATTTCAATGGCAACATGTATAGTTCGCAAACACAAGAATGCATGTGCAAAAAAGCATAAACCCCAAACAAAAAAGAAGAAACATGGAACAATAAGAAACCAAAGCTGAAATTTCAAGTCTTTGGTCTTCCCTTCTTGAGTTGACTAGCATCTTGAATGGTCGTTAGTAGTCATTTTAATGCATTACAAAAAAGTAACACACCCATAATAGTGACCCATTCCGTAAAGGTACGTCTATATATTTCATCTAGGACGATGAAACGATAGGGTTAGGGTTAGGGATAATTTGGACGCTAAATACACTTTATTAATTTTCGGGTTTTCTTTACATATTAATAACATTTGCTGTAAAGCAAAGCAGTCCCTTTTTGCATTGCATGTCTTGGTAGCTCATGGACTAAATGGCATTCGTCTATATTTATATCCCACAATATATTGTAGCACAAAGTAATGATTTACTCCTCTCCTGCTTGGTGGGGATTTGCCAATTTGAGTGAGCATGAATGGCTTAATTCTGTGATGCGAAAACTTATCAGCTTGGCAGCCTTGGCTTTTTGCCCTCCAACTCCCCTAATTTTGAGGAGCTGTGTGTCAAAGCCGGCCGCACTCTATTTTCCACTGTTTTAGCGAACTCTGGGCATGTCTACCATAATTGACTTCGGTAATCCCGAAAACTGTGTGCCCGTATGCAAAACAATATGGTTGCCAACGACTTAGCTAAAATAGAGCGCTGCGACTTATCAGCCGCATTCCATGAAACAATGCGCCCTATAAGTAAGTAATCAACGCAAGATCTAACTTAAACGGTTAGATAAATAAAATTATAAATGAGAGAAAATATGCAGTAGATACGAGTAAATATAAAATTCGAAACTTAGGCCGCAGCGCTCTATTTTAGCGATTTCTTGGGCGGCCATACTGTTTACATGGACGGGCACGCAGTCTTCGGGATTACCCTTTACTATTACTTCTATTGTGTTATATTGCATAATTGTCATAAATGTCCCACTGTGCGTTTGCAAATGGAGTAATAAAGGCTATACATACTTACTTATTTACTTACTTTATTACCAATCAACGTAACTATGTGAACAGTACTTTAATTTTATATTCCGGTAATGTGTTTCTGCGCGCCCGCTATATCCCGCATATATGGTAGCACAAAACTGTTTTTATATAGTGAGACCGCTGGTGGTATTTTTCAAGATTTACTGGCACGGTATACCTCGATATAATATATAAGATTCTGAAATTAATAAATAACCAACTATTTTAATATATTATCGCTCGATCGCACCGATACTCCACCCGATAAATTAACAGAGTCTAAATATTAAAATATCCGGTATATAAGTTGGAGCCTGGTGACATCTGTTACCCATCTTACGAAATCGCCAAAATTTTGCTATATTATCTGCACCACGGCTCTGATCTGCACCAACGATCTTTTATATAATATACTTGCTCGAAAGTAATAAATAACCAATTTTTTCATATATTATTGCACGGATGGATACTGTTAGCCTATAGTTCTGCACATGTCTTTTACGCAAAACTGAAAACACTGCAGCCTTCCACCTCACCCCTCCAAATTCTATAGTCTTTAAATGATTTTTAATGGCAAGCCTGAAAAAGCGATACCTGTTAAATGAGTCAGACGATAGCATTTTAGCGCTCGTGAATAGGCTGGTGCCCTGCGCTTGGAGATCACGATTTCAGGTAGGCCTAGGCTATTCTAATCGCTGAAGCCACGCATTGAAAATATTTTATTTATCACCCAATAAATTCATTTGGCTATATGTAACAGCAACTGAACTCTTTTACATTGAAACTTTTTAAAGAAATTCGTTTCAAAACATGGACAATAGGCATAAAATAAATTAACGTCTGTGGATCAACGACAATAATACTAATGACGCAATTGCAATTGACGTCATCCTGATATTATTACTCTGATGATCCGATGACGTCATCTTGTTCGATTGTCTCATTACAGCTGAGATTATAATTTTATGGAATTTGGAAACATTCGAGGAAGGAGACGTAAATGGCGAGACATTTCGATGCGAAAATTATCGAAATTCTTCGATCGGAATCAACAGAAACTTGAAATTCGATTAAAAGAACAGTTACTGTGGTAAGCGTGTATTTCAGCTGTTCCTTTTGATGTTTTGAAAACACCAAAGCTGAGAAGAATCTCAGCAGAAATATTGATGATAACTTGATAAGAGAAAACGTTCTTTTCTGGAGGAAGAAATCGACAGGTGAGGTAAGACTTCTAGCCTACTTTAGTGTTTCGATATAAATGACTTTCGTCACAGAATAGATAAAGCGTAGCCAGAAGTCTAACTGGGCCGTATTTCAATGCTAAACGGTGTAATGCCAGCATAGTCTATGGCGACTGCAGCGCTCCCAGCGAAATCCGTGAACAGTTACTTTCGTTCAATGCTACCGCACGGACTGCCGGTGTTTACGCTGCGGTCTATCTACTACTAAATTGTTTCAGAGGCTAAATGTTGAATTAATAATTATTCTTCTTGCGACTGAATTACTTTCATGACTTGTGTATCTTATTCGTCCTATAGGACCAAAAGACTTTGGCGGTGTTTACCTAAGAACATGCGGTCTATCTATGGCGACTGCAGCGCTCCCAGCGAAATACGTTAACTTTGGCCGACGTGCATAGACTACACAACTTTTTAGAATAATTTCCGAATTACAGCAGAAACGGGGAGTTAGACTTCTGGCTACGCTTTATCTATTCTGTGCTTTCGTGTATAAAACAGAAATTTAAAAGTTGACGAAAGAAATATCGAGGTTCAGCTAAAAGACTTGAACCTGATGAGTGCAAGCAATTGACGAGGAGGATTGTGTATAAGGAGTTAGTATAGTGACTTAAGGTAGGGATCGAGGTGTGTTGGTGCTGAGGACTTTGTAGGTCAAGACAATTTGAATTTTATCCTATGCTGAACAGGAAGCCAATGCAGCCGATGGTGTAGGACTGATGAACTTGTTCGAAGTGGGACGCGCAGCACCATCCGAGCTAATGAGTTTTGGATGCGTTGAAGCCTTTTAGTTAGGCAATATATGTATACAGCCTTAATTGTTACAATCTGTTTGTTGCTTTCCGTTGTCGGTGGAGCGATCGCTGAAACATTTCTTTTCAAGATCGTCCGTTTTCGGGGGATGGCAAGGAATTAACCATCAGGCGAATTCTCATCAATCGGAAGGTGTCGGTTCTTGCGACTGGAATGACATCTGTCGCACATGATGCAACTACGAAGGTGTTATTGTTTGACTATTGCCGCCCTCCTCCTTTCTGAGGCTTTCTCCAGGCTTGGGACTGTCACTGCCAAAGACACGAGCAGTGGCGGAATTCCAACTACTTGCAATACCGATAGTGGTAAACAATAGTGTAAGAATATCTAGAAGGTTCTTATGGAAATATCCGTGAAACGAAAATACAGTGATCATTTTACAAAGATGTTAGTTAAGTCATAACTGCGTTGTTGCATTCAATGATAGCATTATAACTACGGTTATGACCTATCTGGTGTGTTGTGTAGTGTGGGTGATGTTGTGATCATCGACATCGTCGGAAAGATCCTTGATGAAGAGTCGACATCCGTCGACAGATGGCGTTTCTCGTGGATGGAGTGACGAGCGACATCTGGCAACAGCTGTAAGTTATTAAAACCAAGCATAAGAATAATCTTAGGCCTAATAGTTGTCTTGGAACTCGGCCACTGCATTGTTCGGACAGAGTCAGTCAGAGCCTGTCCTGGAGGAAGAATGGCTGACCCTAATAACCTTTGTTATTAGGGTTGCCAGGCGTCCGGTAATGAACCGGACAGTCCGGTATTTACACAAACTGTCCGGTCAGAAATTTCAGACATTACCGGACATGGCTGTGTCCGGTAAATAATTATTATTGCTAGCAACAAGTTTTGGATACTTGAGGCGTGGTTTCTTGGGCCATGAAAAGATAACGTGCTTACGATTTTCCAAATATAATGGATTGCCTTGTGAAGAGAGAAAATGATGCACGGCTCATACCCTATACATTGGGCTTGATAAAGAGTTCAAATTATATTAGAACCGAATCTCCATATTTAAGCCATGTCTCTGTCTGTCTGTTTGCTCGCCTGTCATGTCTCTCAGCACAATCGATCTCTCCCTCTCAGTATGTCTATCTCCTCTTTCCCTTAAACACGGACGCTTGTAATCTGTCTGTGCTTATCTGTCACTCTCTCTACCTCTGTTTCTGTCTCTGTCTAATTGTGCCAATCTGCCACTCTAGGCTCTCTCTCTGGCCTTTCTAACCCGTCTCATAAACCTCACACTGAGTAATTATTATTGTTTCCAGTACAGATTCATGTCCTAATGATGCGTTCGCATTTTGACTTGCAGGTCTATAGGTCAATTGGGTTATCTACAGGATGGAACTGAGTGATAAAACCGTTAAATGTGTTTTTAATATTGTTTAATATCCGAATTCAGTCATTCGTCCACGCGCCAAATTTTCAAATCAGACACTATATAGGCCTATGCATAATTTGATCCACCGATAGGTCTATTATAGGCCTGCACTTGGCTGAGTTTCCACATTGCAACTCAGTCTCCAGCACCAATACTAGCTTTTATATAAATATATATATATATATACTCGATGTTGCCCGAGACTCGATGTTGCCCGAGAAATATCAGCTTTTCATCCCCCTCCGCCGCATCACACTCCGCACTCCTCACCCGCCGTCTTCCATCGCGTACACACACACACACACACACACACACACACACACACACACACATATATATATATATATATATATATATATATATATATATATATATATATATATATATATGGTCCCGTAACGTGATGGCCATTGTCCGGTAATTTCCTGAAGGAAACCTGGCAACCCTATTTGTTATCACAAAATGTCGTTAAACTGAAGCTACTGGTATACCTCGAGATCACTCTATGACTTCTACTGAAATTACTATATAGTATATACTACCCAACTCCTTTTCTGTAGAGCACTGGTTCCCAAAATTGCCCCAGTAGTTGAATTAGGCCTACAGCAGTATGAGAATTGTGGAAAAATAACTGGGGGGGTTGGACCATCATACACTTGGAATTTGGGCTTGAAAAACATACTTTAACATGGGGCTCTAAAAAAGACTGGGGGGTTGAACCCCCCCAACCCCCCCGGCAATTCTCACCCTGGCCTACAGCAAGGGGCGACTTAGCCTAAAGAGCTTTCTTAAGGTACTACTTATGTGCATAGAAGTTATAGAGCGTGAATGTGTTTTTAAATTACAGAGGCCAGAGACTTGTCCGGCAGTTTTGGCACCGTCCGTCCTGGCGGCCAGAGACTTGTCCGGCAGTTTTGGCACCGTCCGTCCTGGCCGCCTGTCATCCTGAGCAGCGCCTGGCATCCGACATGGTACGATGGCTGTTGTCTGGTACTTGGTTCCGGTGTCACGAAATAGAGTATCCCCGTATTAATCGTATCCCCCCCCCAATGAAGAAAAGTCGAAAAAGTCACTTCCGTGTGTATTTTTTTTGCAAATTAATTTTCATCTGCTTTGTTTTGAACAATGACACTAACAGGCATGTTTATTCCTACTATATTTTTTGCTTTCGTTTTAGAGCACTTAAAACTTTTAAAACACTTAAAAACACTCAAGAGTCACTAAATAAATTCGAGTTGCCTTTCTCTGAACATTGCTTAGGGCACTTAAAACAATTAGAGTCACTTCAAATTTTGATTACAGCACCAAATTTTCAATTATACGCATTTTTCAAAAAAAGGGATAGACTGGTTCATCCCCCGGATAGTCTAGACCGGTTAATTACATCTGGAGGGATAGATTAATTCATCCCCCCGGATAGCTTTAAGGGGGATACTCTGTTTCGTGTCACCGGTAGCAATCGACCGTTTACTCGAAGGATGACTGCAATTCCGGAACAGGAGCGGCAGAGACGATCCAGTTGATGACTCACGTGGAAACACCTAGGTTTGTTCGAGTTTCTCTGAATGTAAGGCGTATCTGTGTATGTCTACTGTCGTGTGAGGATGCCAAGTATTGGAATGCAGATCATATCGATCAAATGCTTCTGCTTTTTCTCCTTCTCTTCAATTTAGTTATGTTTGCCCAACTGTTTTCTCTATTTATCCTTCTATCGATCATTGTTTGAACTTTAGTCTGATCTCCTTCAACTTTCTTTCCAACGTTCATCTGACTTCTTGTTTTCTTTGCTCTGTCGAGGTTTTATTGTCTTCTGCATATGAATTATGAGTGATTCAATTTGAAGTTAGCATCGATTGATGTCTTGGTAATTGATGATGAATTCAGGGATATGCATTATTATAATTCATTGCATTAGATTAGGTTTAATTACTTAACATCTTTGTTAAATGATCACTGTATAGGCCATATTTCCACTTTAGATATAATTCTTGGTGTTGCTCCCCCCTAAGGCGATATTTACGGATGTGTTTTGGGTATTTAAACACCCCAGAAACTAAATAATGCATTTACTGACACATGATGTAAGACCTAAGAGGGGATTTAATTGTTTGAAGCTCTTATTTATACAATAGATTAGATAACGAAGATCTAATCATGATGATGATGATGTGGAAGATGCTTAGTTCTGAAAAAGACTTCGTATGATGACGCTTCTCCAAACTCCTTAGTCAGTTGATTTGGTTGCATGTCAGCTTGCTCAAGATCGAATAAACACTCCGGAAACAAAAATCCTAGCTACGGCCTTGAACCAACAGACTTGTAGGAACATTAACCCACAAGTCCATAAGGGTGACTGGGACACAGGATATCAAGACTGTCAGTCAAAATCTTCCTCTTTGTCAACGTTTCCACTAGACACAATCAGTGATTAATTAATTAACTAATTAGAAACTAATAATTAGCTAATCAATTAGCATACTAGCTAATTAATAAGTTGCCAAAGAATTGCTAATTCTAATTAACATCGATGGAGCAAGAATTTGGTGTTACTGAATTTGCAGCCAATGAGTAAGTTAATCAGCTGCTAAACCATTCTTTAGTACATTGCTTAGTCTTTAGCGACCTCTTTTGCTTCAAACTAAAAAGTCACTAGGCATACAGACAAGTGCCTGTAATTAAAACAGTTCTTTTATCCTCCTTTCATACGGTTGAACAGCATCGCTCCGAGTGACGACAAGATTTTAACTTGCGTACCACAAAGACTAAAAAAAATATAACACAGTGTTTGGTGAAGTACATGGAAATCCAATAAGCTCGCAGGTTCTTGAGAATCTGCAGCAGAAGAAAATCCTCAGTCTTTTTTGTCGAACAAATTAGAGTTTGCGTTTTTTCACTTTGGCACCAGATGTCGCAGGCGTCTGCTCCAAATCAGGGACTCGCTTTCTTTTGGGGTCCTCCTCCTGGAAGATAAAAGATTTGCAATGCAAATAACTTCTCATCAAGTACACCAACATTAAAAAGCAGTTCAAAGACCTATCGAGTGCAGTGTGGTTTGTTCAAGCACCTGTAGCGCTACAATACCACAACACAGAAGAAGCAAAGCCAGCAAATAATTTATGTATACTTCCCAGAACCTGTTAAATACCATGGAAAATAGCTTTTGCTGGCCAACTACAGAATGATACAAACAATGCACTGGCCAATCAATACTGGTCTATTAAACTGAAATTAGCTGATGTGAATGCAGCTTGAAGAAATGACAAAGATCAGACTTTTCATGCAACCTGAACAGTGTCAATAAATCCTCTTATAAAGGAGAATGGATATGTCATTAAGATTGTCTTTCTCAGGTAATGTAAAATCATGTGACCCTGCGCAGAGGTTTTGTTCGCAATTGCAGCGTGGGAGCAGCACTCTCCAGAGTGCATGGTTAAGTGTGGGAGAAAACATCAGAAACAAGCATTTATGACCAGAAGCAGTGCTCTAAAAAATCCTAAAACATGTAGTTGATTGTACCATCAAAACATGACAGAAGCATAACAGAACAATATTGTAATCATACGTCGTAGACTTAAAGTTACCTTATCACTGTGAATGGAACTACAGGCGTCCGTTCTGCGGAGAGTTCTCAAAAGCTTCGGTTCTGAATTCACCAACATCTGTGTGCTGACGAATTGCTGTATATAAAGAACGACATTATAATATAAACAACATAATTACATGCCAATATTTAATATCAAACACTGAGATATCATGGTTCATTGGTTCTGACTGATCATTGCATACATCATATAAGATATACAGATGAATTTTTATTTCAGATTAGGTGTCAAAGGACATACGAACCTGCCTGAGGGCAAAGAACGTGAACGTGAGGTGTCACAGAAGTAGTTGGTTAAGACAGCAGTTTACGCATTTGGAAATTCATTAATGTATCTTCCATTGCAGCATCATCATATCTATAGCGCGCTGCACTTGCGAATGCTTTCAAGGAATATAATAGAAAGATTTTAAAGCCAAAATGCTTGAATAAATCAAGCACCAAATTAAAGCAACGCCTTTGACGTAAAATATGAATTAAAGTCATCTGACGCTAAATACCTCGATATGTCCCATAACATCCTTGTACATGTTCTTCGCCATTTTGTGAACATCGTGGTCAGCGTTGTTGTACATGATCGCATTCGTAAACATGAGCATCATGTCTCGCTGGAATTCAGCCGTTGTTCGAATTTCACCATTATCAATCTTCCTCTTGATCTTCTGAAGATCCATTGGCCTTCATACAATAAAGCACAGCAATGGTTCAGTAGTTGCAGTTATATCCTAGCACAAACCATCCCAAAGCTACATATGATGCCTTCTTGAATAAGATGCCACAGATGCAAATGAAGAAATGCCCCACTTTCTGACCTGTAGTAGTAATCTAAAAAATTGTGGGAATTACAAAATGTACAAACTTGAACCTTCTTTATTGTTGTCTTAGAAATCATATAGGCCATCAATGTAATGCGCACAGTGTCATGTCAGAATACAATGTCACATCGGAACACAGTGTCATGTCAGAATTTGCCTTAAACTGTAGGCCATGTTCAAGATAAAAGATAGAAAGAAGCAGAGTTGTGATTAGAATCAAAATTTTGCAAACTGCTAGAATAATGTGACATGCATAAGCAGAACAGTATGTAGGAGCTGCATACTTGTGAACAATGCTGTGGTATCCAGGAGCAATGTCTTCTGTAACAGGATGAAGGAAAACACTCGCACATCTGTCGACGACAAAGCAAACAAGCACAAATGAATGAATTTGTGGCAGAAGCAATTTTAAAACATCAACATGGCACATTACAAGTATCAGAAGTATTAGAAGTATCTTGGTGGTGCAATGTAGTTGTTTTGTTACTTGCGTTCTACACAGCGGCATGCCTCGCAGGAATTCAGCAGTTGTTCGAATTTCACCGTTGTCAATATGGATAATGCTTAAATGTCATGACATTCAAGATCTTCATTTCGCTAACAGCTTTGCTCATACAGGCACTACAGCTTAACTCTTACTCTGCTTATCACTTTTCTCAAATAAATCCCTGAAAATTTGAGCAAAGAATTTTTACAAGTAATGCTGGTGTAAGTTTTGCAGCGTTGAACCTACTTGTGGTTAGTGGCTGCTCTCCAAACAAGCATGATCGACTTCTTCCAAACTCTGTGAGACTTTTCATCTTCTGTGTCGCTGCTACAATAAGCAAAGCAGTGTAAATTCACCAAGCAGTATATTGGGCTATTACAGATTATAATTGTAGAAATATATTTTTTATTTGAGAAAAAGTAACATTGAAAGGCATTATTTGGGTGGTTGCATACAACTTGCGATTTTACATTTTGCATACGGCAGAAAAGACTTGACAGCTTTTGTGCTCAAGTCCAGATATTGGCTTAAGTAGTTAGAATTGAGATCCAAAATGTTGACAAGTGGCAACTCTTGATCAGCAAAAAGCCTCAATGACGTAGAGGGAGAGGGGTGATCATGTAAATAACAGTGCAGATTAATGTCAATGAGTTTTTACTTTTAATCACATGACATTGAATAACTGAATGAGAAACAATTCCATAAAATGAAGGCAGAAAAACCAAAAAAGCATTTAAGAAATGATTTTTTAAAAGTCAATTAAAGAGACTGGCAAATTTTAGTTTTCTCTCATGGCACACCTCCCATGCCTTTTCGCATGGCACACTAGTATGCCGCGCAAGGCCGTAGCCAGGATTTGATTTCGGGGGGTGTTGCACTCACCAATTTCCCATCCTAAAAATCTGATGACCTAATTTTTAGTCATCCCGCATATTTCGGGGGGTGTTTTCATGGTGTTATTTCATGGTTTTTGCATCATGTGCTCGTAAATGCATTATATTATTTTTCAGATTTTCCATTTCGGGGGGTGTTCAAACACCCAAAACACCCCCCTAGCTACGGCCTTGATGCCGCGGCACAGTTTGCAATGCATTGTCATGAGCAGTCAAACATTTGCTAGATGTACGTTCTACACTACTAAAGAAAAGGCAATTTTGATACGTGACTTTTCCCAGCAAGCATTCATCCCGACAACCCAAACACATAAAAACCTGTTTAGCCTTCAAAGTGTAAAAACCTCTGAAAAGCAACGCTATAAAACGTTCTAGCTGCGCAAAACAGATTGTCCAGACTTTTTCTGTATACAAATACTCGAGAACTGCATAAGCATTAATCAACTAAGCCAACAACAGAGTTGTTGTTCAGACTTTAGCAAGAAAGGTTCTGCGTTTTAATTGAGATTGCCAGTGGTTGACTAACTGTGACAGAGAGGCTGGACTATTGGGAAGCGATTCATTCGGATCGAGATGCTGAGGAAGAGAACTAATCAACAAGGAATCGTCGTTGCCAGGCGGCTGAACCCTTGACCCTTCCTCGTCTGAAGTATCTCCTTCTTTGCTGCTCACCTCTGACTCCTTTCCTTCCTCCTAATAAAAATGAAGATGCAAACATTAAAAAAGGAAACAACAGATATCTTAAAATGTAAAGATCAATCAATCAATCAATCAATCACCAATCATACAAGCAGTGAATTGTTTTTCAACGTGAACTGTTAAATAATAAATTGATCATCTGTGATCTATTGGTCTTCGACCTAGTCTCTACTGCTAGTGATGTAGCTTTTCCGGAAAAGTATTTTGCCGGAAAGTTTCCGGAAAGTTTCCGAAGAACTAAAAAATACATTTAACTCATAAAATATCAGAATTTCACTCAGAAATTTATCTTATAGTTTAAACTCCTTTTATTTACAGTACTTCTGTCGATGCAAACAATGTTGAACTTAAAAATAATTAATATGAGCAATAAACACTGTTCATTAGCATTTCAGACTAGAGTAGCCTTTTAGAAAACTAGTTGCTTGAATGTCTGCAGTCATCTCTGTTGCAGGAAATGTGTAAAAAAACTGATATAAACATGAAATAATACTGCATCAATTTCTGTTTCTGTATTATATTTTCATAACTCACAAATATGAAGGTGACTGAATGATAAAAAATATTTTCTCTAAATTTACAGCGAAGTTTAATTGCATTTATTCCTAAATGTATTTTTGGGCCGTGTGAACAATCTGAACAATTATCACTAGCACTAGCATCTATTGAATAAACTATCAGTTATAACCACCTAAGACTGCTTATATAAGTATTGATGTATTTAGTAACATTATATTGAAAGAAAATTTGGACTCCTTAGAATTGAGTATGTATTTCATAATATTTTATTGGTGGAAAAATGTGTCGAAAAGTTTCCGGAAAAATATCAAACTTTCCGGACAATTTTTCATTCTCACACCACTAACTGCTTATAGTGATTGATGTATTTAGTAACATTATATTGAAAGAAAATTTCGGACTCATTAGAATTGACTATGTATTTAATAATATTTTATTGGCGGAAAAATATACAATTATACATGTCGGAAAGTTTCCGGAAAGATACGTCGGAAAGTTTCCGAAACTTTCCGGAAAGATATGAAACTTTCCGGAGGAAAGTTTCCGCCTCACAACACTATCTACTGCGCCTTATGTCATGAGCATTCATCGTTATGGCAATACAGAAGTTAAATGGATAGACTGGATATATCAATTATACAAGCTGTCAACATCACATCGTTGTTGTCAGCCACACTTGCCTTTAATCCTTTGAACACTGAGCTCCTGTAACTCTATGGATAACGGGCCGGAAAACCGGCCCGTCGGGTTCAAAGGGTTAAGGATTTCAAGCAACTCAGCTTAGCTCAAGCATTCATAGCAACTTCCTTATCTAGAGTAAGCGCACCAGCACAATGATGTCACAAGTCCAGATTGTGCACACCAAAACCATCACACAGCACTTTCACAGAGTTACACTACTTACCTTGAAGCAAGCCATTTAGGCCTAGAGCTCTAAAATAAGTTAGCACAATCTTAGAAATTCTGTCAGAACATTTTCACTACTATGCTTACCGAATGCTGACGTGCTCTGTTTGGTGGTCTTCGCACTCTTTTCGGCTTTCTTCCTCGTCCTGAAATTTTTTAACCAATTCTATTTTATTATACGCAATATTACTGATATGGTGCAAGTTAGCTCAGTCTCTAAGGCTCATAATTAATTAGTGAACTCAAACAATTCAAATAATCCTCTAACCCTCTCAAGTAATAGAAAGCCTGTAGGTTGGAGCCTAGAGCATCATCACACCTTTTCACAGGTATGATGACTACCAAGACAAAAGGAAATCACCAAAGCAAATGGAAATTATCCATGAAATTCATACCTTAGTCTGGAGCACACTGCAGCATTGACTATTTCTTGTTCTTGGGTTATCTTATTCAACATTCCTGTTATGCATACCAGCACACCTTGACGAGCCACTTTGCTAACGGATTCATGGCGGCATGTTTAGATGTGGAAGAAAGGGCAGGCAGGGAAGGGAAAGAGGGACAGATGGGAGGAGACGAAGAAAGGTCGCATATATGGTTGAACTGAGTGATGGAGCGGAGGAGGGAGGAAGGTAGGGTTGAGAGGAAGAAGACCGACCACATGACAGCATATCTCTTGGCATAATTTTCAAATTCTGCCCAAACCATCTTAGGAGTGGCAATCATCTAACTAGTAATAATAGATGATTTCACCACACATCATTTAAGAATGACCATCTAGTTGTTGAAAAGAACGGCTGCTGTGGATGATAAAACCCTTGCTGACCTCGTTTGTTTGATTTCTTGCTCTGAACTGATCCAGCTTCGGTTGACACAATGCTGCTTGCCGGTGACGCCACTTCCGCAGTTGGCACTGGCACCTCCTCAGACTTCGGTGCCTCTATTTCCACAGAAACTGCAACCTGCTCTTCCTTGCTTTCAACGTCCTGCATGACATAGAAACAATTGCAACAATGGAAAATACACAAACAACTTAACCGCTGTTGCAAAATTAGAAGACATTCCAGCCTATATAGTATATACTTCTGCCTGACCTGGTGAAGTATTCTCCAACAAACACAGAATGTGACAGGGGAGATGGTTGAATGGTAAAATGCTGGCATGAAGGTGAGAAGTGAGTTTTAGTTATATAATTGACTCAACCCCCATCACTCTTTGCGGCAATTGCAAAATGAGCACAGATGAGGGAAAAAAAATGCTGTGTTTCCGGTAACAGAGCTCTAAAAAATTGGGTAGGTAGGTCGAAAAATATTTTTATTTTGGTAAAATGTTTTTATACAGTGACTATCCGAAAAATTATACCCAACTACTCTTTTTTGCATAAAGGTACACGCTGCAACAAAGTACGTGTTCTAAGCAAGTATAAACTGCCTATTTCCCCGACTGTCTGTACCTAAAATTGTTCTAGAAAACAATTTTATTAATTTCATTTTGTTGATATCTTTTCTGGCAAGATAAAGTGGGAAGGGAAGGGGAAGATGAGTGCGAACAAAACATCACTGCTAGGGGTCGTTCTAGACTGGCCGAGCCAGTGGCTAGTTACACCTAGAGGTTGCTAGATTTATTTTCCCTAGTCACCGTTAGAGGTGGCTCAAGTGAAAATGATAAGGCTAGAGGTTTCTCAAGACTGGCAACCAGGAAGTACTTAGGCAGGCGTGAAACTCTAAGTCACTGTAAGTAAAAAAATTTGCACAAAATTTTCCTAGTCGCGACAATAAAAGTGAGTTGTCGGGTTACCGGAAACACAACATATTTTTGGCCTAAGATCCAACTATATACGGAAGGCAATGTCACCGTATTATGTCAATACACATTTTGAAAAAAATTAAATTTTTTTAAATAAAATTTTTTTTGTGCTAAATTTTTTTTTTTAATACAATTTTTTTACAAAATTATTTGAGTCGCGGCGATAAAAGAGGGTCGGTCGGGTTACCGAAAACACAACATTATTTTTTTGGCTTGATTACCATGCAGATTGCCATAGTTAAATTCATATCCTTATACCATCTGTTACAACTATACTATGTAATCTCACTGTGTACTTGTCAATTTTAATTAATATATGACTATCATTATTATTATTATTATTAATGAACTACCGACATGTTGAAAATCGGTTGATTGACGCTGTCAAGCCAAATATAAAAATACCTGTAACTTAGAACTTAAGGCATTGTTCCTGCAGTGTCAAATTAGATTACTAAGTTCTTCATTAGATGAACATTTTGGAGAACTTGGCTTCATCAGACTGCTCATTTTCTGGCCAGGTCAGCCGAATCATATAATTGTGGGGCACGGTGGTGTAGTGGGTATGCTCTGTCTTGCAGCTGGAGGGTTGCAGGTTCAAATCCACCTCAAGCTACCTCATAGGGACCTTGAGCAAGTCCTTTACTCACAATTGCTCAGCACTTCGGCATGAAACTCCGTTTCAGTGGCCACGGTGTAGTTGGGAGCGCTTCTGAGTAGTAATCTTGAAGGAGTGCTATAACAAGTGCACATACATACAAAACATTACAGGCTCTGTAGCAAAAGACGTAGAGCAAACCTGTTGACTGTCTTCAATCTCTTTCGTTTCTTCAGTCTCAACTTCCTCCAGCTGAACGTCTTCCGCAGCTGTTGGCAGATGCAGTTCCTCCTCCGTTTCTGCTGCTACTGTCTCTTCAACAACATCTTCCTCTACCGTTTCTCCTACAACCTCAGAATCAAACTCTTCTTCCACTGGCTTCATGTCATTCATTTCCGTAATCACAGTTTCGGATGTCGCAACAAACGGTGAAGTGTCCTCTGCTGGAGTGAACGGAATAAGTTCTTCGTCGTCCGTGGCATCCTCTTTCTCGAAGAAAGTCGTTTCATCTGAGAAATAAATAAAGCGCATAATTTCCATAGCGATGCATTCAATGAATACTTTTTTAAAATTAAATTTAATCTATCCTCGATCTTACTCGGATTGCTATCCGAAGATTGAGAGCTGCCCATCTCAGGAGAACATCATTGTCATATGTATTTAAAAACACTGGAGTGCTACAACTCGATCTCAAGTTTTAACCAAACAACGGTGCACCAGTGACCAAACCAATGAATCATTCAATCAATCAAACAATCAATCGGTATTTATATAGTGCCCATCAGACATCTACTCAGAAGCACTCCCATCTCCCGACCCAGGCCAGGTGAAAGACAATGGTCTTGAGCAACTGACAGAACAGCGAGGAGGGGATTATAACAAAACAGCATCTATCAGAGTATGATGGCTAACCAAACCGGATCATCATTCTTAAACTGAACTAGTAGCTTGCAAATGACCCTGATCAGGAAAATTACATACAAACTCACATGCAGAGAAAAATCATTAGCTTAAATGATAACAGTCCACAGAGGCAAAACCTAAACTAAATAGTCTTTGCAGACATCACTTAAACTAATAGTCAAGCCATAGTCACCGCACTTTGAGATATTTAAAAGGCACCATATCAAGCACCTACAAAAATAAATGCACATGACTTGCATTTCCAAAGGACATTTAAAAGGAAACACAGCCAGCAGTCTTGCGAGTTTTGCGGTCGGTAGTAAAAACAAAAAAGATTGAGCAAAAGAAGAATCTAAGATTACAACAGTTCTCAACTTAGACAACGAATCCACAAGTTTGTTTACCCTTCTCTGGAGCCGGAGATTCCAGTTTGACCTCAACCTCATCCACAACACTGTCAATCACTTCCTCTGAGACTTCATCCAGCATCTCTCCTTCCTCGGTCTTCACAACCACATCGGACGCCACATCGACTTCCGTCTTTTCCACCACCTCTTCAGCAACGACCTCCTCCTGAAATCAAAAGGAACCAGGAATTTAAAAAACAAACAGAATTTTCGCAAATGCCAAAAATCCTCATGATCATTACTAAATGGGGTGAAGAAAAACTGAAGGCATCTTTAACCCTTTACCCGTTCATTTTTAAATTTTAAGGCCATTTTCAGCGGATATTCTCGGGGCAAACGGGTAAAAGATTAAAAGGCACATATGCAGATGAAATGCTTGTATATTCGTTTTTAGCCTTTGCACAACAAACATCTTCTTTGGAAGCTGAACACCCCATCAATGTGAACCAGACATCTTCATTTAAAGCTTGTACTTCAAAGGGTACTTGTGCTACTGGACCAACAGACCTTCTATCAGTCCAGTACACTGAGCACAACACCACGGTCCACGCTGTCCTAAAAGTATTAGTATTAGAACTTTGCTCAAGTGGCCAAACACCATGTCGACCTTACGTTACAGATTCACTTACAGCTTAACACGTTCACCGCCCAGTACGAGTTAACTCATACCGGATTCAGTCATTTAACATGGCATGTAGGCGGTGAACGTGTTAAAAGCATCAGACTGAATGCATCTTTAAAAGACATTATATATGCAGATGAAATGCTTGTATATTCGTTTTTAGCCTTTGCACAACACACATCTGTAGCTTAAAATTAATTTGTTTGCATAAATCAAACAGTCGTTGGACATTGTAGAGAACATAAAGGCTTTAGTTTATACCTGTTTGACTTCAAACTTCTCTACAGCAGTTGTCTCGTCCAAATCTGCAGACGGAGTTGCGACGATTGAGATCACGTCCTGTTGAATAGATTCCTCCACAGACGGCAGCATCTCTGTTTTCGGTGACTGCGGCAGAAGGTTGCTGATTACCGGTGAAGTTACATTCATGCTAGTGTCTGCTGGCGTCGGCAATGGTCCAGGAGTTGCTACGGATGACATCAGAGATATGTTACTGTCTTCCTGAAAGAAAGAAATTCATACCCTCAACTTACAGCTAATTCACAGCAAAGCAAGATTCTCAAAATTAATTTTAAATATGTAGCAAACTTTTCTGTCATAGAATGTTGACATAGCTAAGCAGTTGTGTGCCAGCGACTTGCCAGAAAGTCATTAAAGCATTAGTAATGTAAGAAAATTAAAGAATAATAAGCTTGTGAATACTTAAAGTTTTCTTTCATTTTCTTATGTATTTCAACACAATTGCATAATTATGCAAGACTGGTAAACGAATCAAATATAGAGGAAGGTGCCGCAACAGTTGCATTGCGAGTCGGTTTGGTTGAGGACCGACTGCTGCATGCAGTGGCAAGGAACAACTTCCACATCCTTCAAACTCTTTTCCCGCCAAAGAACAACCGTCGTCCAGGTTTCAGGGCCTGTATGCACAATTTTGAACTTCCGAGCAAAGATGACCGAAACTTTGTCTCTAGTTCTTTTCAAACATATTATTAAAGCATAGTCTAACTATCGATTCAACATAATTCCAATAACTGATGGCTCCCTTTAATATTTTTATTTCAATGTAATTTTTGTCTGTCTCAATGTACCAGGTTGCGGTTTGCCAACCTGTTTTTGCTCATTAAACGAATATACATATGATGGCTAAACTAAGCAAAAGGTCAAGGCAATAGACTAAAATACCTATATAAAAGAATTTAAAAGTCATTTCTTTTGTGTCATGTCACTCTACATATCTCATGCACAAAATCATATCACAAGAATTTCTAAAGAGAAGTTGAGCAATTTTTATCACAGTTGTATCATCACTGCTTCACCTTAAAAAAACTGCTTACATTTCCAAATATGTCAAAATTTGTTGAATCTTGAGTGCTGTCCTCAAGATCAGAGGATGGTATTGACTTCAAAACAGGCAAACCAGGTTTCTTTAATTTCAAAGCCTTTGCTGCAAACATAAACACACACATTTATAACAGAATTGACAAGAGGCCAATAAATAAAATAGTCTGCAAGTCATGTCAGATATCGATAGCCTAGAGGTTAGCAGGATGGACCGCCAAGCGAGAGGTTTTAGTTCAGCGCCGTGCTAAAGCAGAAATTTGCGCCACGATTTTTTATCCAACTGCACCCACTAACCTACACAGCTTTAATGACTACACAAACCACAAGCTGTCAGTTGGAGTCACAGACGGCGAGGGAGAGGCCTGGCCACCCACCCTCATATGCTGAAGTAAAGAAAATAAAATTGCCATCACTTCATACCCATGGCTAGCTTAACCCTTTCGCGCCGGATGGGGTCACCCGTGACCCCATTAACGGGATAGGTATCAAAACAATTCCGGCGGGAAAGGGTTAAGAGACTGGAGTTTTTCATGCCAACTGCAAGCACAATTTTTTTATAGACATTTCGTATTCTGGATGCAAGTTGCTGCTGATTAAAAGGAACCAATGGAAAGAAATGCAAAATAATAAACTGAGTTGGAACAAACCTCTCTCTCTTGCAGCCGCTTCCTCTGCTGCAGCCTTCTCCGCTGCAATGGCAGCAGCTGCCTTGTCCCTGGCAATAAGAAACAACTGGGTACCAGTCCAAGAATATTTAGCGAAATACTGAGAAACAATTGCTCAACAATCGATCTTGTTAATTCGATATTTTTAACAAAAATAAGGCACTGGATTCAATTGCTATAGCTGGTCAAAAAGAATCTGTTTTGCAACATATGTTTTAAAAATGTATTCACAATGATATTCCCCAAAAGTTAAGATGTATAAAGGCATACAGACACATACAAAGCAAAGTTAAGTGCCAAAGCGGAGACGTCAGTACTCCATTATCACATTGCAAATACCCTTTCCAAATGTTTAACACTGCTCTTAAACTAAAAATTCTCCTCATTACCCTAATTTATAAAACTAAACTGGATACAAGTGATCAACCAATAGTTGTATTTAACTCACTCCTGCAGTTTTTCCCACATCGTCTTAATCTGGCCATCATAAAGACCGACTCGAGCATTCTCAAGATCCTTTTTCAATGCCCTACAATCAGAAAACTTTGAGTCAGCAAAAGTAAAACAAGCATAAAAACAACAAGCAAGCATCATGGCCATTGCATGGAATGTATCAATCAACTGCCCTCCTAATATCTGCAATTCTAGACAAACTGGTAAAGTGCAAGCATATCACTTCCAGCAGATTTTAATCACACACTTAAGTTTCACTACCAGCTGAAGCAGCCTTTAATACTTATAAAATCTTTAACATCACCTAGTAAAATTTGCTTCTTCTTAACTAAAAATTCTCCTCATTACCCTAATTTATAAAACTAACATTTTCACATGAAGATTACAGACTGTTTGGAAAACACAAACTCTTCAGCTGACCAACCTGTATTCTTCAGCCTCTTTTGTGATATGCTTTTTTAGTTCCTCAATTCGTTCGATGGTAAGTTTTCGTACAATGACATCACCAGGCGTTTCCACGGCCTCTCGTTCGTTTCGCTTGCGTCTTCAAGCAACAAAAACTTCTTTCTCGAATAATTCACATAAACCTTTATTCTAGAAGAATCATATAGAATTTTTTTAAATGTACATCAATTGAAAATATTCAGCAAAACATGCTTCATATAAAATCACAAATTGTCTAGCTATTACAGGTTTTCACTCCATTATGTCTAACTGAACAGTAAATAGGTCTTTGTAAGTCAATCTTACCGGGGTGTCTCAACATTTTCCAGTAGTTCTGAATATTGAAGGGCACAATTCTGGAAAAAAAGCAAGCATTTTAATGTATTATCAATTCTCAAATTATCATTTTAGGATGCCATATCAACTAATGACTCAGTCAGCAAAATCTAAGAATTTCCTATGAAAATGTATAAGCTACCCCAAACTTCTCATTCGGCAACTTCTGCAAATATGCTGTTTGGAAAATCTTATGTTGAGAAGTACAATAAAAAAATACCTTTTGGGAAAACCAATCAGATGGTCTATTTGGCATACCAAATGGACGTACAGCTCGGCTAACAGAAACCCTAAAAAACAAGTAAAATGTAAAAGTCAAAGTAGAGCAGTGCTCTATGATGAATGCAAGAGAACAGACCTGTAACTGATTTGATAAACCTTCAAGTCTCTGTATTTCATCAAATTTTATTCATTAACCTGGTAAAAGAGCATTGATAATTGAATAAGCCCAAATATGGGCTTATATATTTTACCAAAAACAATGAAAATGATGTAGTCAGAAAAAAGTCCAAGTTCAAAGTTGCTACTGAAATAAATACTAATATAATATTATATTTATTATATAGACCTTAATTCTATAGACATTTAAAGTAACCTATCTATGCAACAATAATGCATGACATCAATGTTTAACACCTTAACAACGACCTGCATTGCTTGGCAGTCGCTTTTAGCATACTTTGTCATTAAAGGGTTAAACACAAAGGTTTAACATAAACATTCTTGCATGCCTCATTTTGCTGCTTTACATACCTTGCCATTTCAGTTCCATAGCCGAATTTCATCGTGACATCACATTATGCATTAAAATTAATGTCAAATGCAATTGCTACTGTGTTTTTTGGCAGAGAGGTCACATGTACAAACCAATTTTGATCGCCACTCCTGCTAACCGAGCTAGCTAAGGCCAGCCTTTCTCGTATTGACCAGACATCTGTTGGTGTCTGCTTAAGACGAAATCCTTTAACACAAAAATAAAATTGGAAAATGTATTTCAATAAGTGATGTACATGTACAAATTCTAATCAACACACTAACACAAATATGTGCCAATTGTGCTTGTGCATGTCCATGAAAGGAAGGACTGACAAACTACGGGGGATTTGAAATTTTCGCAGCAGAGTGCACTTATTACTTTCGGCGAAATTTAGGATGTCTCTGTCAAATTAAGTACATGCTCGTCCACTTGGATTTAGCTTATGAGATGCAGTGCAATAAGGATAACCCAAATCCACAAAACCCAGTACCCAAAAGCAATCAGGAAAATGTAAAATATGCACATTTTCTCTATAAACATAGAATCATTCTTTTTGTAATTTCTGTCATTCTGCGCTCTCATCCTAAGACAAATCCAACAGTCAAGGCTAAAGACATTCTATGGGTATTATATTGTATTTGATAAACTGCTTTTTGTACCTGATAGCGGTGTGTCTATCAGTTTTTGTTACCATTAAACGAATATAATAATAATAATAAACGGGACTCTGGAGGAACTGTTGTTTAGTGAGACCGGCGACAGTCTCGAGTCAAAACAAACTCTCATCAATGCAAAATATCTGTCTAAAAATGCATCAGTGCCGTGCACTGGATGCTTTTCTAACGGACACTTTACAAATATTGTAACAAGCTGAATCTATGAGATATAAATCGCTTCAAATAATACTTACGGCCAACGTCAGCCATTTTCCAAGAACCAGAACATTCGCGAAGATCTTAGTCAATGCCATCGATATTTATATTTAGACATTAAATCTCGGCCACTAGTCAATCGTGCGAGCAACCAGCGTCGTTAATTTTCTTTGTCAATTTTAATGTCTTGGGGCCAATAAATTGTCTGAAAGTTATTTTATGCTTTGCTTATAATAAAATAAATTACGCATTACTAAAGGATGACTAACGATTCAACCCTGATTGCAATTTCTTTTAGTTTGTCACTCAATATTAAGTATTATTATAGCACCTCTTCAAGGAAATTACTCAGAGGTACTCCCGATTGCATCACGGACAAACAGAAATTTTCAAGTGCTTATAGAAAGTGCCCGAGAGTGATTTAATCGATTGCTTACGAACCCAAGGCACTTAAATCTCTACATATTATTATCAACATCATTTAGACATTATATGCGAATGCTTTATTCTTCACCAGCATGGTGGGGTTTTGCAAATGAGGGTCAGAGGAGTCGTCTGTCCGCTATTATTAGAAAGTTGATAAGACAGGGTTTTTTGCCCTCTAACACCCCTACTTTTGACATGTTATGTTCTAAGGCAGATGTATCCCTCTTTTCTTCTATCCTCTGTGACCCCGGGCATGTCCTCCATTATCTTCTTCCACCTGAACGTGTAACTGGTTACTTCCTTAGGCCCCGATCACACAATCTTGAAATACCACGTTGTGATTCGTTGACTGCAAAGGGATTTATCACCAGAATGTTATATAGTTAGCTTGTTTGTCGATGATAGTTTAGTAATTATATTATATTTCACTTTTGATTATAATTTGCACATTTTTATTACCTATTATTACTTCTATGTATTATAATGATGTTCTGTGTCCCATTGTGCGTTTGCAAGTGGAGTAATAAAGAAAATACTTACTTACTTACTTACTTATTATTATTATTATTATTATTATAGAACAGGCATAGCTGAAGAGGGATCGAGGCCGTCCCCCAAACTGCCGGGTCAACCACAGAAAAACACAGCTTTGCATGATGGAGATGCAAGCTAATGGGACTGAGCACACTCTCCTTCCAGCCAAGTGCATGGTCGACTAATCCGAGTACCCAATACACTGGATCCTCCTTGAAATAATCATATTAGAATGGCTTTCATAAACACAGTCACACTCACACCCACATGTGGCTCCAAGGGTTGGCAGTTGCAGGCCTCAAAATAAAAATGTAGGTTTTTGCAATGGCAACGCATTTTTTTCTTCTCTTGGGTGCAAATTGATACATATTTCGGTTCATTTGGAGTGTATTATTAAATCTGGGCCTATATACCAATATCTGTTTATATCATTCTGTTATATTTCCTCGTTTTAATCTGTGGATATATATAGCCAGGGATGGGCAGTAATTTAATTGAGTAATTGAAATTACGTAATTTAAATTACAATTGTAATTGGTAATTTGTAATTTGATGCTCTGCCTCAAAGTAATTGGTAATTTGTAATTCAATTACATTTCTTCCTGTAATTTGTAATTTCAATTACATTCTGCAAAATCAAATTACTTTGAATGGCCTATATTAAATTTCTTTGATGAATCATGCGATCTTTGCAACAGTGAATCGTCCGTATTTTAAGTAATGTGGCAACCTGCACAGTTTGCAGACCAAACTATTTGAAACCAAAAGAATGCATGAGTTGCTAGCAACAACATCTGAATATACCACTGCCATGGTAGCGAACAAAATACTGAGCATCTAGTGGTCATAAAGAAGAAGAGGAAGATGAAGAATTTAATGGTTTTAATGTGCAGCGTGTTAGTGACCCTAAATTAAGTCGACTAGCAGAAACAACAGCGATTTAGAAATCTTGCAGCATATGGAATATGACAGAAAAGGGAACTATATAATGCCTCATAGCTCCACAACTACTAATAAATTCTTTAAATACAATTTAATGATGCCCTGCCTTTGTCTGCACCAGTAGATAGATATAGGCTCTTTAGTTTTACAGGCATGATTGCAAGGCATAACAAACGATCAGATAGGCCTAACTTGTTTGAACGGCTGCTGCTTCTAAAAGAAAGCTACACAATAGGCCTAAATAATGATAGACTACGCATAGAAATAAGGGAAAAGGCATGCATTTCCTGCCTGAGGTTTTTATTCCAATGATTTAAGCCCCAAAGTAATTTGTAATTGATGTAATTGAAATTACGTAATTTGTAATTTGAGGCTGTGAGTCAAAAGTAATTTGTAATTTGTAATTGAATTACATTTTCTCCAGTAATTGGTAATTTGTAATTGAATTACATGCTGCCCTGTAATTTGCCCATCCCTGTATATAGCACACTTCCTTCTATGCTCTATAACACTAAATAAAAACTGTCAAGTACAGAATAGCACCACCTGACATTTTACCCACGCACAGATTTAAGAAGCCAACATTTTGCAGTCAGGGCTTATTCTAAGGAATTTTTAGAACTGCACAGCTTGTGAGAAAAAATTTGGCCTTGGGGCGGGGAAAAAAGTTTGCCGTCTTCGACCAAAAATTTCATGACTTTTTTTAGTCATTTACTTGAGGTGTCTTAAAAATATACCAATTTCCTCTGCCAACATACTTTATGACCTCTTTTTTAGTCATCCGGTTGTAAATGTTTGCCTTCCTCCGTACTTTTTCACTGCACTTTTTCACTGGCCCTTCATTCCGTTCATTAATCGCTCCTCAAGATTGCTTGTACAACTGCACAAATTCATTTACAGATCCGCATTTTTTATATAACTGCACGTTAAAACAACCTACTTCTATTAGATCAACCCAAATTACTGTACAAAATCTCATTTTCAACTGCACAAATTTTTTCTTAACTGCGCACTGTGTCCAGCTGCACGTTAGAATCAGCTCAGGTTTGTACCAGAAGCTGCAACTATACCGATTATGTTCTTAACTATTAGCTCTTATCTGGCGAAGATGGCTCAGACACTGAAGATACCTTTTCTCCATGTTTCACTTAATCTCTGCGTACCACAAGTATTGACATGCCACAATTAACTTCTGGGTCACAAAGTTGAAGTATGCTAAACCTTCAGCCTAAATATTTCCATCAAGGGCTCAATATGTTGTGTACTGAGTTAGATCCTTCTTAACAACTACATGCACTAGCGTACTATTCAATTGGGATCGTTTTTTCAACATCGTTTGATCCCAAGAAACTTAGAAACGACACAAAATAAATTTGCATACAATATACACATTTTTTAGGTTGTGCTAGAAAAAACCTTGAGGGCTAGCGATGGTCCTAAAATTAAAAACCAAGATTGTGTAATCACTGCATTACTTAGTCTATCTGTAACAAAAGTATAGGCTTCTTAGCCAAAAAAAACCTTTCTATTGTGAACAAGTTTTTTTTGTAATAACGTAATCAGCAAATACTTGCTGTTTAAATAGAAAACAGGTTACTGACAATCAAAATGTTCATTAAAAAGTTCACAGATTTTTGATGATAAAAGTTTTGCCATTCTTTTGGAAGAAAATTGGCTTATCAAAGTTCCATTTGCACTCCAAACAGGAAAAGCACAGGCAAAGCACATGTACACAGAAATGATTTACAAAAGGGGAATTGAATTGCAACACATGAAATGGGTAAAAATAGAATAAAACACTGTTGAAAAATTGAACATCAAAGCTCGACAGGAAGTCTTGAAAAGCATGCCAAACTGGAACATAGAAATGAAGATAATATCACAACACAGAGTCAGAAAACTTGTGTGACAAGTAAAAAAGTTAGTTCTCACTGTGGTCATGATGTATCAAATAAAACCATTAAAAAAGTAAAATTCAAAGGTTGTATCAAACATTGCAGTCAACAGGGAAAATCCGCAAAAACTTGGGCACAATAAATTCCTTTTAAAATACTGTAGGGGTGGTAAAGTTGCATTCATAAATGTAGAAGCTGAAAAAGGTGTCAAAATATGGACAAATATGATCAAAATTGTGAAGACTTCGGAAACTCACCACTGTTAAAATTACTGCACAACACTGAATAACTGAAAGATAAAATGCAACCGCAACAGCACTGCAAAGTTATCCAAATATAATACCCCCAAATTTGAGTACAGTCATGTGCAAATGGCTATTCAGATGCTATCTTTTATTAAACAAATTTAAGAATATGTTTTACTCGTTAATGCCATAAACAGCTACATTATAAATACATACACAGATTTTCACACTCAAGGCTACTACACAAGTCAAGTCAAATTTAGCAAGCAAAAGAGTTGTTAGAAAAATCATGGCTCAACAGTCAACCAAGCAGTCTTGTCATATGTCACTGAAAATGAAAGAATTACAGTAAACTCTGAAACAGATTTACGACATGACAATGGATTTATAACGCAGCTGTACTTTTATCATACAGAGCATAATTATTTGTAGAATTATCGGTGTAGTTGCAATAAAGACAGCTAATGAAAACCAATTTTAATACTTTAAACTGTAGCAATTATAATATAAAATTTGTCCCTCAGTAGTTAATGATCTATCGGTAATACCACAAAACATTGTGATTTTATGCCTAGCTGTAAATGTTGCTATTAAAATTAAAAAAATTAACATAAAAATCACTAAAACTCTACAAAAGTACTACAAAAGCAACAAAACTGTCATTATTTAGAGTCAAATTGGATAAGCACTTTTTCCTAAATTTATATGCCACCCTAATGATTTCCAACAGCAGGTAAATCCATAAATTCACTGACTCAAAGTTTCGGACAAGGCTACCAGCTAGCAATTACAGTTTGAAGGCTGCCAGTTAGCTATGGAGATTTGGAGGGCCGTCAGTTACAATTGGCAGTTGCCTAGCAACAGACAGGTCAGGGAAGCTTGCGGCACAGCTGTCGTCCACTCGATGATTGTCTCTCTGAAAGCTGGCGTGATATTCGAATGCTTGTGTGGGTTCTGTCTGATCCGGCAGCCGTCCACGACTTTGACTTGGCACGGAAATGCTTTAGGTCGGCGACGTGATCGCAGTGCACCATGGGTTTGTAGCAGACTGGTTCGCAGAGCATCATGTGCAATTCAAAGAAAGCCTTATAGCCACCCTCCAGAAGGTACATTTCAGGATAGATGAGCGCTGGATACGTTTCCCTGTGCATCTCGCGATCCTTATTCCGTAGGAAATGCATCCTGAACAGCAGACACAAAAGTATAAAACTTATCCACATGATGAACCATACGAGTACACAAAACAAGAGGCAAATTAGTGCATGGTAGCACTAATTCAAATATTCAAGCATTTTTAGCAGCAGAGGTGACAAGCATTCTAGAAGAAATTTCTAAATTCTACGTCACTTTACTGAAATTCCTAATGTATGGCAGCAAAAACTACACCTCCTTCCTTTATTATTTCCACAGTTCTGCTATGTGCTATAAAACATTTATCAAAATTAAGAGTATCACGAAAATTACAGGTACCACATTCCCGCTGAAAAAAGGCAAAAAATAAGCTAAACTAAGCCACGCATATGCGATCACTGGATATTTAACGATAACCTACAGTCTAGGTCCTCTTTCAGATGAAAATTCACAGTGGAAGATCAGGACTGTTTTCTTCTGGAATGGTGCACTACAGTGATATTCCGGAGACGTCAAGAAAGTTGCGATGATCGCATCCTTATTGTAGATGTTCAGCGAACCCTGGAAGACAAAGATCAAGCCAAAACTCGGTTAATTGATAAATTTACTCCATACATTATCATGACAAAAAACCCAGAATTCTGTGGTAAATAGCAACATTGGATGACCCTGATTTCAATCTGTTGACCACCCAGAGAGACACCCTTTCTCATTTATTTTCATTGTTATGAAATTTGTCATTAAATAATCCAGGAGCCAACCAATTACTTCGAAAACTTGGTCTACAACATGTTACCCAGTACAAAATTTATGGACATCAAACAGCTCAAATGTCTGTTGAACTTGACCTTACAATACACATCATTTTAAGCTGCTATCTGTAAGCACGACAAGATTGCGGCTTATATAATATATTTGTTTATTAATTCACCTTTGCAGAAATAACTCTACAAGTTACAAGCCGTTGGCTACAGGAAATTAAAGCTATATCTACCCATATAATTAGTTGGCCCATAAAATCAATAGATGTGCTTTCATGTCAAATGTGGAATAAGTGAGTTATAATAATTTCCTGCTTACAGTTTAATTGATTACTTAATTAATATCAATTATATATGCAATATATTACAATATATAATGATACAATATATCATCATGGTTTCATTATGAAATTTCATAATAAGAAATATAAAAAGCTGGCATTGCATAGGCATGTTTCTGACCCGTATGTGTCCTCCATCATATTCGTATGGATATCGACAGTCGACGATTGCATAATTACAAACTTCATCACCATAGTCACCATTGAGCAATGAAGCCAGCTACATCACAAAAACAAATAAACAATTAAATAGAATATGCGACAGAATAATTTAGCTCCATGAATAGTCGAATTAACTTCTAGAGCAGTAAAGTAAATGTCAGGTAGGGCAAAGATACCAGCGGTCCTGACAGCCATAAAAATCCACAAGAAGCCTCTGACATTAATATTAATCAAAATCTGATAATAATTAATGCCAGTGGCTTTTGTGTGAGGCTGCATCTGAAACAATGAAAGTCACTCTAATTGGTCGAAACAACTCAGGCAAGTTACTGAAAAAGGACGAGAATATATCCACATGAGTGGACATTGTGCTTCAGTCCATGGACCGAAATCATTGGAAAGCCAGTCAGAGTGGAGAAGAAGAAGAGTCAATGTCGCTTGAATTGAACTGAAGAAGTTTATCGATAATCGATATGCTGTTTCAAGTGTTAGTGACTTTTTTCCACTTTGGCATTCATATGCTGGTGGCCAGTCCAGTCCCAATAGATTTGCTGTATAGTTACATAGTCTTCATTCTACGGCTGTGTACAGAAAAGGGCACAATCAAGTGGAACAGAAATCTCGGAATTCAGGAATCGTAGATGCTTTTTTGGACAACTGAAATTTTTTTAGGTCAACAATGAGCACCTTTACCATTGAAACACGACTCTTGAAAGCCAGTCAAAGGGGAAGCAAAGTTCAAAACTCTGAGCAAGGAACTAACAAGGCCCTCTAAAAGTCTTGTGTCAAGAATAGCCCTAAGCTGGAAGAATGCGAAATGCAAACTAACAGAGCTCTCTAAAAGTCTTGTGTCAAGAATAGCCCTAAGCTGGAAGAATGCGAAATGCAAAAGTTCTAACAGAGCCCTCTAAAAGTCTTAAATGTAGTATCAGGCTTAAAAAAATTGGTCAAAATTCTGATGCATTTATTCAAAGAACGCTCCAACTGGAGACCATGAAACTGAAAATCGTCACATTTAATTTACAAACAGTCATGTGAAAATCAAGACTTCTACATTTAAAAACTAATCTGTAATCAATCCATAATAAAATCCGAACAGGGCATGTCCTTACCGTATCAGATGAAATTGCCTTGAGATCGTGGTGCTTACTCTGCACCAATAGCAAGCTGTATGGTCGTGTAAAGTCACCTATCAAATCCTGGTGCATGTCGGCCCGACTCAGCGCCGACTTTATAATCACCTCTGTCTCCGAATGGCATCTGACAAACCTTGGAGTAACCGTCCTTTGTGTTTGTGTCGCAAGAGTGCTCAATTCCTCCGTCTTCATTGGCAATACAGGTGCTGCCTTTGCCTGTAGTGGCGTGCTTTGTTGACATACGTCATGGTCCGCATTGCCACGTCGCTTCTTAAGAGGATGCACATCGTCGTGATTCCTTAGGACTCGCTTGCAACTGTTTGATCCCACGCGCTGGCAATCCTTCATAAAATTGTCCAGAAAGGCGATAGGGTTTATGTTCTCCTGGTCCTCGGTTGCAAGCAGGCGACGTCGTCGCAATCCCTTGCGCTGCCCTGTCATCGATTCTTCATCCGTTTCAAGAATTGGCGATGAAAGCAGATGATGCAATCCCAAAGTATTTCCAGTCAGCCGAAGTGCTGGCTTCCAGCTGTAGGCTTTGTTTTGAGGCTTAACGGCTGGTTGCAGTGGAAAGGTGAAAGACTTGCTGTCCTTGCACTCACTTACAGGTTTCTGAAGTAAAAAGTTAAGAGTAGGGTATTAGTTAACATTATAAGGTTCCAATATTGCTAAGCACATACACTCTACTTCTGAAATAATTCTTGTGAAGCTTGTTCTTTCTTGACGCCAACCACTGTGCAAACTGAAGCTTCACTTTCATTAGATAGTATGCCTATAAAATCCGTCCACATTAATACATAAAATTTCACACATCTCTCAACACCTTTTCCTATTTAATGCCATACAATACTCTTTTTATGTGGCAGGTTCTCCACACTTAAACAGAAAAAATAACTCAAGCTAAGGATGCATAAAAACAAAATCCAAATGAGTTATTTTTTCATCAGCTCACCCAGTTAGTCTTTTTGTTCATTGCTTTTGTGGCCGTTGCACACTTCGTATGAAGAAGAAAACGTTTCGGATGGTTGTTTTCATCAGAAGAAACTTGATCATTTCTTGAGCCTGCAACTTCCTGGCACAGAGAAACCATCTTAACCTGATCACTTGGTTTGTCCAGTGTGGAATTTCTGCCGAATGGTGTCAGTGGGAAGGAATGCACAAGGCTAAAGTTAGGCGCCTGCAAGTAAAATAAAGTATTTTACAGAGCTCTTTTAGCTGTTCTTGCTTTCACTAACAGGTTCAAAGTGCTCACTGCGAAAGTAGTGGTTGTCAAAATTATTACCAATAAAATTGTGGGAATAATAATAATAATATATTATTAATTTATCACACTATTCGTCCAATGTTCCTGACAGATGCATTTCATGGAAAATATATATTTTTTGGATGTTAAGAACATTTGCAATTCCCAAACTTAAGTTGCAAGCAGCATTAAAAGGTCTTAATTGTGGACCTAACTGACACTAACAACTCCTTGTGTTAGAAATGAATAACTAAATGACGCTAACAAGTCTTTAGTTTGCATCTAAATGGCAGTATAAGTGTTATCGGTGACGGCATTATAGGAGACAAAACCAGAACGATAAACCTTTCTCAATTAAATGAAGAAACAGACTAATTGCACAGGGGGATATTGTCCGGGGGGGGATATGTCCAGGGGGAAATGTCCGGGAGAATAATGTCCAGGGGGATGATGTCCTACAATCGATTGTCCTGCTGTTGAGAATCTTTTGTGTACAATTGTCTCGAACTAGACACATCAATAACCTTAACCATCAAATCATCAATTATCTGCTCATTCTTTGGAATAAATTAGGGTGTGAAATGATTTAGGGACAACAGGCACATACTAAGTGTTGGCTTACCTTAATCTACATAGCAGTAATATTCTGATCAAAATACATGTATTTAGAGCAGTGGCTCGCAAACTTTTTTAACTCCCGGCACACTCAGCAGATAAATTTTGTATTGCGGCACACCAATTAAAATTTATTACAATTGCAAAGCCAACGGCAATAATTACAGTTTGTCATATTTTTAGCTTGTCATTTTAGTCTAGCTCTAGCAATAGCGAAACTAGAGCACAATTTTTCATTGAATAATCATCACTAATGCGACGAATGAGCTTGTTTACGAGAGCATATTAACTCAAGACGCGGTTCGATAGCTGACAAGCAGACACGCATTTCATCATCCACCATCTGTTAGTCGCTCTCGTTTTTTCGATTTCATTTCTGTTAGAACAGAAAATCCAACTTCGCAGAGGTAAGACGATCCAAACGGCAGCAAACACTTGATTGCTTTCGTGCTCAAGTCTGGATATTGGCTAAGAATTGAGATCCAAAAGGCTGACAACTCTTGATCAGCGATAGAGCCTCTGTGAACCAGATCGTTCTTAAGATCGATGAGACTCTCTTCTTCAGCCATCGTTAGACCGGTACATTCGTGATTTACGAATGGATTGATAACCCATTCATACTCTTTTGTCTCCAGTGAAGGAAAGTAGGCCCTATCTGGCGAATGCTAACGCGAGATTTTCCAGCGTCTCTCTAATTTTTCCAATTAGCATGCTCTTGTGTGGAGAAGCATCGATACCTGGAAAACAGCCAAGGTGTGAATTGCTTGTATTCTTAATCCACAGTTGTAACTTTTCGCTGAATGCCTTAAGTTTCCCTGTGATTGTGATTATGTTTTCTTTTGCGAATTGAAGACTCAAATTTAAGGTGTTCAACCTTTCGAAAAGGTCGACCGTTGAGGAATGTCACTTCAAGCCACCAAATTTCGTCGTGAAGAAATTCAAAACCAGAAGTCACAGTATCAGTAATAAAGGAAACGATTTCAGTTCGCAGAACGAGAACACGTGCGAGCACTTTTCCTTTCGAAAGCCACCGTACGTCTGTATGATATAGCAGACACTTGAACACAGAACGAGTTAACTATGTAGTCTATGTTTGTATCTCCATAATAATGACGTCGAGAAGAGTAAATAACATAGAGTAGAATCAGTAGAACAACGTCACTAGAGTTTTACTTTGATAACTTGACATCGAATAATTGAGGAGAAACTATTCTTAAACATAAAAACATTGGGAAGCCGAAAATTGTATTTATCATATTTATGAAATAATTTCTTCTAAAGTCAATTAAAAGACTACAAATTTTTGGTTTCTCTCGCGGCACACCTGAAATATCACGCGGCACACTAGTGTGCCGCGGCACACAGTTTGCGATACACTGATTTAGAGTGTGACTAACACATTGAATATTTCAGCTAATAAAGTTCAAGTCATGTAGAGCACTCAACAAAGTGAAATGAAGATATAATTCTAAATATGCTGGTCAACATTAATTGTATTTTATTTTAAAATGAATATGTGTAATGTGTGATTGTGTATCAACCAACAAAACCTCCTATGCCATTCACAATTTTTTCCCTGATAATAATTCAGAACTTTCTACTTCTGTGGGCAAACTCTCCTCCACAAAGCACATACCTTCATGAATCACATTAAATTATGATCAAAAATTTAACTGCTTTGCTCCTACCGGCAGGTTCGAAGGACGTCCAACTTTCACGGCAAGAGAACTGCTTCCCATCATCGAGCATCTATCTCAACAGACAAAAAGGTTTCTTTAATTGTACTTCCTGTTACTTTAACTGCAACTGTTTCTAATGCACAGAGCATCAACTGATGGTCATCAAAATCAAGTAAATATTCACAAGATTAAATCATAAATAACTTTTAAGCAAGTTAAGGCCGGTCACAGTGTCAGTGGTAAGGCCAAAAAAAAATAATGTTGTGTTTCCGGTAACCCGACCGACCCTCTTTTATTGCCGCGACTCAAATAATTTTGTAAAAAAAAATTATTTAAAAAAAATTTATTAAAAAAAAATTTTTTTTTAAAAAATTTTTCAATTTTTTTTCAATTTTTTTATTAACATAATACAATGGCATTGCCTTCCATATAAAGTTGGATCTTAGCACAAAAAAATGTGTATCCGGTAACTCGACCGTCTCACTTTTATTTCCACGACTCGGAAAATTTAATGGAATTTTTTTACAGTGGCATTGTCTTCTGTATATGAGATGTACATAGCATTCACTAAGCCAGGCGACGATCGTAAGCAGCCATCTTTCAAGGTATATAATGGTCTGTTAATTAGAGCAATCAATAGTTTCCCACGTAGTTTGACAAGGCAGGCGGTTATGGGGTGGATGGGAGGAGAGAGTAATAGATCTGAAAGGAAAGCTCTTGAGTGCTGTAATACGCTGAGCAAATTTCTGTCCAGGGTAACGGCCTCTGTTGTCATAGACCCTGGTCAAATCGGATCCATCCATCTCACGGTAGCTCGTTTTGCTCACTTTAACTTCCTAAGCTGTGATCACTGTGCCCTCCTTTGCTCTCTGCCTCTTTCTGCTCTCTTTTGCTCAGTGTGCTCTTGTGTTTATTGTGCCTTTTTGTGCTCAGAGTGCTCTCTTCTACTAACTCTGCTCTCTTCCGCTCACTGAGCAGTTCTCTTTTATTTTGAGCACTCTTTGGTGAAGGATTTAACATTCATTCATTCAAGTAGTTATATAGCACCTCTTCAAGGAAACTACTCAGAGGGGCCCCGACTCCAGCATGGCCAAAAAGAACAGTTTTCAAGTGAATAGAATGTCTCATTTTATTTTATTGATCTCTCAATTTCTATAGCACCTGTTCAAGCTAAATACTCAGAAGGGCTCCCAACTACAGTGTGGACACTGCATTAGAGTTTTACGCCTGCTTAACTACTTCCTGGCTGTCAGTCTTGAGAAACTTCTAGCCATATCATTCTCACTTGAGCCACCTCTAACGTTGACTAGGGAAAATAGATCTAGCGACCTCTAGGTGTAACTAGTAACTGGCTCGGCTAGTCTGGAACGACCCCTAGCAGTGATGTTCTGTTCGCACTCATCTTCCCCTTCCCTTCCCACTTTATCTTACCAGAAAAGATGTTAACAAAATGAAATTAATAGAACTGTTTTCTAGAGCAGTTTTAGGTGCAGACAGTCGAGGAAATAGGCAGTTTATACTTGCTTAAAACACGTACTTTGCTGCAGTGTGTACCTTTTACGCAAAAAAGAGTAGTGGTGTATAATTTTTCGGATAATCACTGTATAAAAATATTTTACAAAAGAAAAATATTTTTCGACCTACCTACCCAATTTTTTTTAGCTCTGTTACCGGAAACACAGCATTATTTTTTTTTGGCCTAAATAAACAACGGTACTGCGGAACTTAAACACGCATTTTCCTCATCCTGTGCACAGAGAAAATTAAGTCTTCAATGGTAGCTCTTCATTCAGGCTAAGTAAGCAAGAATCAAAGTTCAACTCCTTCCCATTCAGCCACGTTAAGTCTTATTTCTCGTTCAGCAAGGTCAAGTTTCCTTCCCCATTCAGCTAGGTCAAGTTTCCTTCCCCAATCAGCTAGGTCACGTTTCTTTCCCCATTCAGCTGGGTCAAGTCTTTTCCCCCATTCAGCAGGGTCAAGTTTCCTTCCCCATTCACCTGAGTCAAGTTCATCCATCTATTCAGACACTTAGTCTCTGCCATATCCCCGGGCTTTGAATAAAAACAGATGGGTAACATTGTCCAAACCATCAGATGGGGTCCAACCATACACATCTGCAGGACTGACCACATAAATGCACCATTCATTCCACTACACTACAGGCCGTTGGCTGTTTGGAGTGATTTCCATCATGCAACATACACAAACGCAAACATACACGCATGCACACACAACTCCGCTGCATTTCTCCCAGTTTAAATCTAAAATCTAGTTAATTATTTCAGGACTGCTTTCGAGTAACCATCCTTAAAATGATTTGATAAACCATGAAGACTATAAATTAATTCAAACCTCTGCATGTCAAATAAATGAAGTTCATTGGTCTGAATCCTTGCCTAGAGCTATACAAAGCATTCCTTAAAACATTAAAAAAATTAATAATCTGCTTGCTTTGGATGATAGGTTACTTACATCATACCAAAAATTCTTTATTTCTATCAGAAGTCTTATGTATTGCTAGAACAAACATGAGGTTCAAGGAACTTCATTTTCTTTGCCTGCACAGCAAAGGCTATTTGGATAGAAGAGGAGTAGCTTAAGGATTTTATCAACCGTCTTCAAACTGGATCCAGAATAAACATTGTGTGGTTATTATCAATGGGTCAAATGTCCATTTTTATTGCTTTTGTGCTTGGGTCATTTGACAGAATTTATCATATGGTTCACGGGGTCAGAGCGATTTCACAAGTCTTGAGGGTATTATAGTGAACCCACCACCCCAGCACACTACGCTGAGAGTAGAGGAAGGGGGTACTGTTCAAATTCTACCCACCAACAGATTACTCAGCTGAATGTGCAGTTTGCCCAAACTTTAAACATAGTTCAAAACGAACACAGGTGTTACCTATACACAACATTTCTGCAAGATAGATCGGATTAGGCCTATACTAAGAAGTGAAGACAGGCCTTTGAGAAGAGAGGACAAGCAAGGCACCCGTGAGGATGAACATTCTTCTGGTTTTAGCAGCATCTTTCCCTTTGATAATACTGGACAATTTCAGAGGTCTTGAGGGTATTAAAGTTAACCCACCACCACAGCACACTACGCTGAGAGTAGAGAAAGGGGAGGGGATACTCTGTCCATGTGCAGATGGGCAGGGTCAAGATCAATCCATTGGGGCAGGGATGATTGAATTCGGGTGGTTGCCGGGTGGTTGCCGGAGCCTTCTAAGGAACTGCTATCATAAAATCACAGCCCAGAGCAAAGATAACAACAGGCATGACACAAGATAGCAGGTGTGAGCACAGATACAGGCTGTCAATTATAGGTAGGGTCTAGATGAATTAGCCACAGGGACCCATCTTAGTTTAATACCAAGGGGTTGGGAATTTCAACCACCTGTCTTCTTAGGGCCTGGTAGTTAATAAGTCTTCTTTGCATACCAACTCCATGTGGGTCATAGTCTGCTCCACAGTTATTTTTCTACAATTCTCCTACTACCCCTGTTAGACCAACAATATTAGCAATTCTGCCAAATGTCAAACACCAGGCACAAAAGCACCACGGAGCCTTCTAACTGAGACAACCTCGGTACTGTTTACTTGAATGACTGATTGTAGAGTGAAAATGCTTCCTGTATAGTAAAAAGGAAAGTCCATCCAGTTCCACATGGAACACAGGGAGGCATTCATCTCCTTTTCAATGGCCTTGAGCCAGCTATGGACGAATCCCAAGGTCCTGGATACAAGGCCAGGGTGTTACAGGCCTTACTGTTTACTTCCCAGCTTATGCCGGCACCAAATTATACTGCTTGGTGACAGAGGCACATGTGCGCAAACAACTTGCCCAAGGTCATTACCCGGAGTCGAACCCGCAACCGCATGCTCCATGAGCAAGCGCATTGCTGATAGGCCACTGAATCGCACACTTCCTGTATAACTAGCAGATAATAAGCAAGTGACATATTTGAATGCTACATGCCTTCCTAGTACTGTGACATTCATACCTTATTACCAAACTTCATATGGCGGTCTGTACTGCCAAATGCCACAGATACTATTAGCAAAGAAAGTCCAATAATCTAAAGAATCCTTTATCCTTCCATGACTATATTCTGTCTCTAAAAGTGCTATAGATCAAATCAACTTTCATGTTCAGCTGTCTCAATGCAAATCCACTAGATGCTTCCAAATAGCTACAAACGTTTGATAGGCTCTGACATGGGCGCCTATATAATCTTATCAACTTATCTAAAGGTTAGTGGCTCTGACTATCAGTTCTGCCAGATGTTCGCAAAGGAAATCCTATTACTAACTGAGGGTACTACCAATATTGCATAACAGAATACAGCATTCATTTGATGTTCAACTCACACCCACTGAAAGTGTAGCAGAAGAAAATTGAATTGGAGTTAGCCAAAAGGTAAACAGGATGACTCAGCTATAGTCAAGTCAACAATTCATGCCCCTTGTAGGTATACATACTATAATGAGGTAATTTCAATAAACAACTGGTCTTTTGAACAGAGATCCTGAATGAAGAAACCTGCCAAAGGGAGGTTAATGAGATCAGTAAATACAGAAAGTGCTATCTATGAAACTAAACAAGAATAGTAGCCTATCAGTGTGTAGTTGTATTCTAACATAACAATCAGTGAGAAGAGCTTCACGGAAGCAGAGCATGTAAACTTGTAAATGCAATAAAAAAAATTAATCATTCTTGGCTTCAATTTATTGAACTAACACCACTGATGCCAAATGGTAGGCTACATGTAATTATCTGATAGGCACATAGTATATCAACACTGCCAGTGCCAAATGCTTGCAAAGGAAATCCTGTAACTCACCCAATAGTCCCTAATTTAGAAAGAATACATCATTCCTTTGGGGGGGGGTTCAACTCCCACCCATAATAATAATAAAGTAAGGTAATTTAGTGTTAAACAGTGCTTGTAGTTAAGCAGTAAGCGATGTTCCATTGCCCCCAAAAATCTAGATCTAATAAACCTTCATATAACTTGCATTTTAAAGAGGTTATTACTGTATATTCGTTACCTCTCTTGGAAAAACGGTGAATCATCGACTTCCACTAAGCCTGGAGAGTTGAACAGTGCTCCACCTGAAGTGAACAGGATTCAAAAACAATGCAGCATTTTTACAGTGCCAGCTTTATAAACTTGAAGGCATCAATAACAAAAGAACAGTTGAACAATGTGATTGAGGGTTTACAAGCAGAGCAGTTTTTACAGAAATGTTTATTTTCCAACAACAAATTGCTAGAGCAATGTCTCCACATTTATAATTTCAGTGGATTGTATATCTAAATGGTTCACAATTTCTAAGATCTCTAAGTTCACTCTTTGCTGAGTTTGGGAGTTTAAGTTACCTAGACTTTATTTCTGTTGTATATTTTTGACAGCACATGGAGGGATGGGCTTCTTTAATCACAGTGGAATCTCTCCAGTCTTTCTTTACTACTGATGGAACCCCGTATGTGCCCCAGTTAAGCAATTTTCTATGGTCTGGGTGGAAGATGAGCCATGCATGTTAGTCACCGGTGGTTCTCACAGATATACTCCTTTACCACTCCCGATCCAGTGCTTAAAATGTAGAAAAAGAAGTGCATGGACCCCCTTTCTTTTCCAGGCTGTGGCTTAATAAGTGGCACAACGATGTGCAGTTTTGAAAATAAGTGCATGGACGCCGTCCATGACCGTCCAACCACACTTTAAGCCCTGCGGTTAGACCCCAACGCAATATCTGTTCCAGGTGGATCTAGTGGTTGGATGGATGGTCACACTTGATGAGTGAGAGCTGCTAGGGGTTGTGTTACCACTGCATGTTGCTGCTCCACAGCATAGATGCAGCAACCTTGAATAGGAAGTCATTGATTGGGCACCACAGGCTGACCAAAAACCATCATTGGTGACTCATTCAGTCTCCTCTACCACTGTTTTGCCTACTGATGAAATTTCCACTTTAGCAACATGCTCAACATTTAATGTACTTCAGCAAGAGACATTTTCTTGAAGCCGCACCATAATATTATGAATATCTAATTACACTTAAATTGCACTCATTCCTTCATTAAGAAAATTTATATAGTGACCCTTTAAAGATTTATACCTGGAGGCACTATATCGTTTTTTTGGCCCCGACATTTTTAAATCAAAGGTAAATTATTTTGGGTAGATTAAGAGCAAATTTAAGGTACAAAGCTAAACCTGAGAATGGCATTAACCAGTTTGAAAATGAAGTCAATTATTGACCACAAAGACCCGGAAATCATAACAGCAATAGCCTCACAGATTCCCCTAACACATACCACTCAACAATCAGCCTGTCAGACTAATCCTTCCCTTCCTGCATCCCTCCCTCCTTCATTCTGCCCAGCCAAAGGCTAACCCTTTAATGAGAAATCCCAGATGTGGACAGACTTAAATTTCGAGTCCACGCCTGAACCCTCAGAAGTCATTAGAGGCATCTACTGTAAACCAAATACCCCTGTATATATAAGCTGTTGGTGAACTCATCACCCAGGAAGTCAATGGATACACAATACCCATAACCACTTACAATCTCATACTGCATGTTCCAAAGTTCTTTGTCTACTGTTCGAATTTCCCTCCAACAAACCAAGGTTCAACTTCTATGTTCTTCAAACAATCAATTTTGATATTCTTCCACAGTTTCTCCCTGACATTGTTTCAGCGGGGTGTAGGACATTAGCCCCCCCGGACAAAAGCCCCCGATTTTACCTAGGACATTAGCCCCCCCCCGGACAAAAGCCCCTCTATGTGCAAATCATCGAATAGTGCCGTAACTGACGACTTGTCACTGGCATTCACCTGCATACGAAAGTTCTTAGTGTCATATCTATAGGTCCTAATCGTGTCAGTAGGCTTATAATAGACTTAGATTTGAAATGAACGAATGGGAATCGCGTAGGGCCTATACTGTCTATTTGTTTAGTGCCCTACAATAAAGGTTTGTTAACGTCAGTTAGGCTATGTCTCAGCTTCGTAGACTGCCGTAATTAGCGTCGTTTCAATTCAAAATACAGTAGGTTGGCCTACTTGTTAATGTCAGTTTTGACTACAACGAAGATTTGTTGAAGTCAGTAAGGCATTAAACTTTTATCTAGATTTCACAAACTTTGGACTTAAATTTTTTTACATTTATGAGAGACTTTACACAATGAGTTGTTCGCGTCGTACAATTAATGCCTTTAAATGTTTTATAATAATGCATAATAAATCTTCAATTAACTTAGCATTATCTTAAAATGTTAAACCAACGTGCAATGCAGGCCTATAAACATATGCTTCACTTAGGCCTATTGTTGCATTTTGTGCATCATTTATAGGTAACGATATCATAGACTGGGGGGGCTAATGTCCTACTTCGGGGGGGGGGGGGCTAATGTCCGGGGGCTAATGTCCGGGGGCTTTTGTCCGGGGGGGGCTAATGTCCGTTCCCCGTTTCAGCGACCTGTCCTCCTTTAGCATAATTTCTTATAATAAATTCAGATCAATAAAAATAATTATTGAAGGACACTGGGAGTTTCATACTAGACATGAGACAATAATTATAGTTCACTTGCCTTTCAAACAAACTTCAATGTGCATTCATCAAACCACTTACAACTCAAAAAAGGAAACATTATGGAGAAGAGCATTCCCTATAGCTACTAGCTCTGGGGCTGCCTTGACTCCCTTGAGTAGGCGTATGAAATTTATTTAAGCCAAATCCGGCTACTTGAGGCTTTAAAATATTAAAACTAAAGTAAGAGCAATTCTACCAATGATAAAAAGCTGCCAGTCAGCTGCTAAAAGTTTTTAATCTCAATCACCCACAATAACCACTACAAGTAAACCTGTTCACAGGAAGGAATAAGACAGTGCTCAGTTGAGGCCTAAGAAGAAGGGTAGATTCTTGCGGCTCTTGCCTCATTAGGCATCTTGTCCATTATGGAAACTCATTATAGGGGAGGTAGGTGTAAATGCACCCATGGAGAGATTTATCACCAGAGCCAGCGGTGGTAATAGCACTGCATTGCTGGAGGTTAAACAGGGATAAAGATGAGGTAAGCAGTCTTCAAATATCACCCAATTACAACAACTCAAAACCACAAAGGTAATTACGAAGGGATTGGTGCAAAAACCAATGGCTAGATATTACCATTTAAAAGGGGCCAACAAGCCATGAAATGTAACACTAGATGTAAGTTGTAAAACTTCACAGCAGCAATTTTACCCTTGCTTAGTAAAGGGTCATGAAATACGACCCCTGCTGGTAGGATTAGTCACGCATTTGAACACAGTACACATCACAGCATACAATGCAATAGGATGCTACTGAATTTTCCTAATGGTCACTTACAGTGGGTTACAACCAGCAATTTTAAGCATTGTATGGACTGAATGAATGGCAAATCTAGGTCAAATGGATAGGCAAGCAAACCTAAGCCAAATGGATAGGCAAGTAAACCTATGCCAAATAGATAGGCAACTAAACGTATGCCAGATAGATCTATGGCAAGTAAACCTAGGTAAAAAAAAGACAAGAGAGTCAAGATTCCAACTTCAACCCTATGACAGATCTATGCAACTAAGAAAGTTCTAGGAAAGAGACAATGAAAAACATGATCAAAAATTTAAACATAATAGCAAAAGAAGGAAATATAAGAAGCATCATCACACGAAGTAAAACAGTAGGAAAACATGCATGATGGCTAAAACGAATAGACACAAAAGCCTACCACAGATCTACAACCTTCAAGAGAAATTTTAGTCCAAGTGAAGGAAATTTATCAGGGTTGATTCAAGTACATTGCTATAAAGACAGATCAACAAATCGAAAAAGAAGAAATTCAGGCATGTAAGATCCATTTGCTAGAGTATGCACTTTTGCTAGATGTTCTTGAGCTACAAACAACCTCATACACTTAGCATCTAGACTTTAGAGGCAAGAGGCAGCAACATACACCATTCAATGTTTCAGTTCGACTCACAGGAAATCATTCATTCATCTGCACAGACAACATCATTAACAACCTAAATTGTTCCAAATAACCGGAAGTTCCTTACCTTGATCACTGGTTTGCTTTGATGGCTTGTCAATGGTGGGTGTGGGAGTGTTGCTTTCCAGGGACAGTCTCCTACGAGGTGTCTGGTTGAACCTAACACACCCACAGGACCACAGTATAAAACACAAGTTATGAAATAGACAAATAGAGTATACCCATATTATTCATATCACCCCAGACGAAGAGAAGTTGAAAAAAGGCACTTCCCAATGTATTTATTTTTGCAAATTCACTTCCGTAATTTTTACCATCATGGAGATCTTCACCCTGGTGATTTTTGACAAAAGATATCCATGTTTTCATAATTATGTATCGTAGTAGCCATCATTTTGTGAACACTGGCAATGCACTGAACTTCAGTCTACGATAAAAATAGCACATACTTTCCACAAGATATGCACCTCAACACATCGCAGTATATCAATTTCATTCCCTGAACCTCCCCTGACCCAAAAGCAAACCTTCTGAGGGTGCTGTAATGATGCAACACTACCCAGGGAAATTCAAGTTATAGAATTTAAGATATGACTCTATATTAGAAAATACACTTTTAGTAATATATAATTATGCAGTACTCATTTATTTGCACTTACATTATAAAGTTACACAGCCATGCACTGTAATAAAGAAATACATTTCAGGAACAAAAGTCTTTCATGAACAACTCAATGAACAGCAAATACTCAAGAATGCTGACCACCTTTCATTTTATTACAGTAACCAACGCCTATTCATTGGAAGGGGCTCTATAATTAGGTCCTAACTTGATGTAGGAAAATCTGTACCCACAACTTCATTCACAAGAGCCATTCATTATGAACTAGCCCATAGATTTAAAAGTACTTCGAATTCACAGGGACCTTGGTCTGTTGATGGCCATTGATGCAGCCACTGGAAAAGATTGGTTTACTAGTTTGAATCTGTCACAGTTGGTCATTATGACCCACTAGTAGAACAGCCACTTGACCCAATTAAGCCACTTGACCCAATTAAGGGAGATAACCATTCTGAAGTACCAGAGGGATATACAGGCCTTTATGAATGACCCCTCTCCTAAAAATGGCAGGCTGCAGCATTCAATGCATAATCATTTAATTGCTGTTATTCTAGAGCATGTGGATAATAAAATTAGATGATAATTAGAAGTCCACATAGCAATTCAGAGCCTAAAAACTACATCGTTATCGCCTTCTGTCCCTTAGATCCCTTCATGACCTTTTGAGTACAATTGTGCCAATGTTCTGATCCTAGACTCTGCCTGTTTATCTATCCACATTTTGTCTTAGTCTTCCTGTCTTGCTCTCTGGCTATCACTGACTCTGTCTCACCCACACCAGTCATTTTAGGTTTCTGTTTGACCAATGACCATCTTTCTCTTTCTCTCGGCAGTGGCCAATCAACCCAAAACTTGCAGCAGCTCTTCAATCGACAGTCATTAATATATCCAGACAACTTGTATCAACCAAGGTAGCATAAGCTGTGCACATGTAATCCTTAGCAAATTGAACTGCTGTATATCTATCACCAGTTAATGTAAAAGCTTTCTGGAGCTAAGAACTCCTAAAGTCATCTCTGGCAGAGTGCTTGTTTTCTTAATAATAGGCTGTTCCAGTTTGAACCACCATACAATACAATACAATACAATACAACTGCATTTCATATCAATTGCCCTCTTTCCAGAGTTCAGAAGTTTGATGAGCAATAATATTGTGAGTGAGAATTTGCTCAAGGTCCCAACACATTAACTGTCCTGGACGAGGTTCAAATCTGCACTCTCCACGTTACGAATAGAGCACTCTAACCAATCAACATATACGCTATGAGTTGGTGTAGGAACATGGGCATTTTAAAAGCTTAAATACAAGAAATAGACAGGGAACATGAAGGCAATATGTAGGAGTAAAGATACTACAGTTGCATATATGCATTGAAAATAAATCTTCATCCAAGCCATGACAACTTTTCACTCACAGAATTGTTTAGATAGTGGAGGATTGGCTGGCTGAGTTAGTCCAGATGGCCTGGTACCTGTATTTGGTGGATATCACTTGTTCAATTACACCCCCTCTAACCTCACCGTGCCTGCAGGCATCACACCCGTAGCACCAAGCAATAAGGTAATTGGGTTTACCCTAAGATTATAAACAGAGATTTCAAGTCTTGATATCACTTGATATCACACAAGAATGCTAAGAACCAGCAGTACAATTAGCTACCTAGTCAATTTTCACCAAAGTAGCTACTTTACAGTAGATTAGATTAAAGATTAACAAAATTAAATTATAAATCTCATATTCCCTCACAGCAGAGTTCTGATATCAACCTAGTGTCAGAAGTGTAGGACATTTCCCCCTGTACAACCCCCCCCCCCCACAAAACCCTCGGACAAACCCTCAGGGTAGGACAAACCCCCCTGGTAGAACATATCAATTGGTATAAGTGGTATTTTTCCCTGAACAGCAGTGCTAAGTACAAAAACTGGTTGATGAAAAGAATTCTCACTACAGAAATAGGCTATTTGCACTAGAAGGGTTTTTTGTCCAGGCAGGTTAATGTCCTAGGCTAAATCGGGGGAGGGGAATCTGTACAGGGGTTGTTTGTCCTGGAAGGTTTTTGTCCAGGGGAAATGTTCGTTCCCCAGTGTCAGCTGGCATAATTTCCATATCAATGGCATCTAGTTCTCTTCACGTTAGTTTTATTTGTTTCTACGAAATGTGCCTCAGCATGCAACTGGGAGCGGCGTGTCACCCGCATTTTGTCTCGTTTTTAAATAAAGACACATACATATAAAATATACATATAATTATGAATATATAAATATATTTCAACCAGAGCAATGCATATGGGCATGTTGTTAACAGTTAATGTCCACCACCTTGTTATAAAAACATTGATCTTAGCTAAAATTTTAGGAATTTGATTTGGGGACGTTCTTAGAGTGCAGTGGGAAAATAAAAAGGAGCGGTGTAGAAGGATATAGTATGCCAAATTCAGAAAAAATTATGTATCATGGTTGGTATAGAACGGCATGTTGATAGATGGCATTACAGTCACATTACTTGAATAATCACTGACAAAAACCAAGGTGCATCGCAAGTACATCATTTCTTTTAAAGCAACTCTAAACATTGGTAAAATTCAAGTAAATGTGATTTTGCAGAATGTAATTGAAATTACAAATTACATTGCAAATTCCTTTGACGCAGAGCAGAAAATTACAAATTACCAGTTACAACTGTAATTTAAATTAAAAAATTTCAACTACTCAATTACATTACTGAAATCCCGGATGTTTTGATCATTCTACAAAAGTGGCACTGCAACTATATTTTTAACACATGCATATGTTATTCTGGTAGGTAACATATGACCGCACTTTATGCTAAACGCAACACAACACAACAGACATAAAACAACAGAGTCCTCAGTAAAGTTAGATGGTGTCTGATTAATTTAATACTTTAATAAGGAATTTTCCAAAGAATCTTAATTGTGCTTGTCACTTGATTTTGGCACATGTGAATAACAAATGATAATAATGGGAATGATAAATGATGATGCAACCAGCACTGAACACAAGCAGATAAAAGTTGGTCTTTTTTTGCAAATCCTCGAGCAATGAAACAATACAATTTCAATACAGACTCTAATCACGTTCGAACATACCAATAAGCACGTTTATGCACTCTAATATGCATGTATGAACATGTGATGAGCCACGCGAGAAGTTACATACCATTGAAAATCTCTGATAGAATCTGCTAACTGGGTCATCGGCGATTGCCCGTCTGTCGGTTTCGAAGACAAAATTTCGCCAAAAATGGGCCTTCCCAGTTGCCTCGGTGACTCGTGAGTTTCAAGTTCTCTGTGAGTTTCATCGATGCTTGTGAAGGACATGGCTGAGGAATACTTGTTTCTAGAAATGTCCGGCTCCATAGCTCGAAGTTTTAGTGCCGCTACAACCGCCAAAACAGAACGCGGGTCATTGAAATCTACAACACCCGGCCACGATTGAAACTCGATAATGCGAGAGAAAATCGCGATATATTATGCAGTGGCAGGTCGAGAAATTGCAGAAGGCTGACTGGTTACTTCCGAATAGTATCCTAAAACAGAACGGTCGAATTTCAAAGCAACACAAATTTAAGACCCTTCAGACATTTAAATCCCCCGCTAGTCATTTAACGTCGCCCAGAGCATTTATTGGTTGGTACGCCTACCGTTGACTGACAGCACACATGACTGATATATATTTAGTGATTGTATTCTGTTTTGACGTCACAACGTTTCGCCATCTGCACATTTTAAAAGTATTATTTTAATTTCTAACCGCCGTTTTTTGTACTGTTGAAAACGGAGAACACGTAATTTAAATACATAGCCCGTTTTTGTCAAGTTTATTAACGTTTCAAGTGCTAATCAATTAAGTATCACTGAATCAGAAACTAATGATTTCGCGGCTAAAGAGCATACTTCGCTAGTGTGGAATCAACCGAACTATAGTCTTTGTACGCAGCCTCCGTATGAGGCGGAGCTTACAATGCGTTTTGTTAAATGACCAAGATAGCCTATATCATCGATATTAATAAACCTGGATTGCGCTTAGTCTATGCTCGCTGCACAAAAATGTGTGGTCGGCGGACAGAAGCCGAGATCTATTTTTAGATCATGCCGCCATCTTAAAGCTACAAGTGTTCAGATGTGCGCTTGATATCCTGATGTCTCGATTAAAACCTTCGGTTACAGAACATTTCCAAATTCATTGCAAACTGACCAACTCTTAGTTGTTGCTTAGTTATCATACTACGACTTGAACAAATTATTATAATGTGTTGTCTTCCAGTAGGCTTTTTGCAAGGCTCCAAAAACAGCGACCTGGCCATTGCCGACTTCATTTAAGCACCGATATTTCAGCTGGTCTCTTTGGCACAATTTCTGTGGACGTTGAGAATTTTCTGAATATGCATTCATTCACTCCAGAATTTATATAACGCTTCTTCGAGGGACTGCTCAGAAGTTTGTATGCGTACTTGTTATAGCACCCCTTCAAGCTCACTACTCAGAGGCGCTCCCGAGTACCGACTACAGCGCGGACACTGCATTGGAGTTTCACGCCAAAGCGCTGAGCAATTACGAGTGAAGGAATTTCCCAAGATCCCTAAGCGGCGACTTGAGGCGGATTCGAACCTGCAACCCGTGCTCTAGCATAGTGTTGGGCGCAGTAAAAAATCTCAGTAAGAGCCCCCGGAAACAGACTTGGCTCCTGTGGAGCCCATTCCAGACAACGGCCCAACACGGAAAAGGCTAAATTCTGCATGGTTGCAGTTGGCATAATTATGGAAGTGGGGTACAAATCTCCACCATGGTAGAAATTTGGTATGTAGGCTATTTGTATGGACTGCAAGGCCAGGCTATTGTGCCTTATTGTATCGAAGCCCTTCTAAAAACTTAGACATCAAGTGTTACCGTCATGGTACTCCTAAATACAGCAAAGCATCGGCTATAGTTCTTCCTACCCCAAAGTCCTAACCTGCATCTCACAGTGATGGGTGGGGTGAACAGCTGAGCGCCAGATTGCCCAGTGGGGCTGTCAGTGGCGAAAACCTCTGACTGAAGGGATTCACGGGGTGGACAGGCTCACCGGAAATTCTGAAAAACAGCTGGCCATCGCAAAAGGCAGGTGCTGGAAGGATACCAAAGGCCATAGCTTGGGGGGGGGGGTGTAACATTAAGAGAGAGAGAGAGAGAGGATGGTCAACACCTGGAAAAAGACCAAGAAACCTCAACACGACTATGCACCTAAATCGAAAAGTGGGCTCCAAGTCAGATTCTCCCTTGGAAAGTCAAAGTCCTTACCACTACTCCTCAGCTGCACCACAGTGTAAGGTGACAGGATGTAGATCAATGGACTTATGGGGGAAATTAACCCGCATACATTGTAGGGGATATAATGCTGAGGAGTGCCAGGATCACCCAGGTGACTGTTTCCTATATCAGTTATCTGGTTAACAGGCATGTAGTAACACACACATTGAATCGGCTTAGCCAGTAACTCGTGAATTTATTACAGGAAATAATTAACATACAAAAACATTGCTTACAATTGCTCTCCTTGCATGTAAAACAAAGTTTCCTATATCAGTTATCTGGTTAACAGGCATGTAGTAACACACACATTGAATCGGCTCAGCCTATAACTCATGAATTTATACAGGAAATAATTAACATACAAAAATATTGCTTACAATTGATTAAAATTGCTCTCCTTGCATGTAAAATAAAGTGCTCTTTAATTAAATTTAAATCAACAAATTGCAAATTACAAACTTGAAAAATTACAATGGTCACTTAAAGACACATAAATCTCAGCATCAACTAATGTCATTGCAATAACATTAGCATCGTATTACAATATCCATTTCCTAATTCAAGGACACTTGCACTAAGAAAAAGTAACAGAACCTGAAAGTCTGTGCACTCAAAGATTTTACAAGTTCTGCCAACCTTGAAACACTTGCACAAATAAAACTTAGTAAAACATAAGCTTAACACACTAATTGTTCCATGAGAATAAAAAAAACACAATTCTACAAGCGGAACTGACCAAACAATAATTATTTCTCATTGATGTTTAAACAAAACAAGCTTTGTCAGCTGTTTACGAATTATTGGTCCAGTTATTTGGACAGTTTTCTGCTTGGCCAGATGATGCATTCGGATAGTGCAATAGCAGCTGCTAATGCACTTGATTAAATTGAAAACATGATTGTTGTCGGGTGTACTGTCAAACATGTGGTCATTCAAACAAGCAAAACAATGCAACCCAACCTCTGTCAGGACAACGGTGCAAACGGTGGGTACAAAATGCTTGGCCCGTGGTAGTTTATCGCCAAGAGTAGTATGCATTCGCATAAAACACTTCTCAGTTTCTTCACAAATCATTGTCACACTCCCCGACGGCTTAATTAACCCACCCCTATTTTTCAGCGAAATGAACTGGCTCCCCACATTTGCTACCATTTCATCCTCTGCAGTTAAAGCTAAATGACAATCTGCACACTTAATCTTCCTCTTCACCATTCTTACAACATAACCAGCAATGTATGACACTACAGCCTTCTTGTACTGAGACAGAATTGCTTTATTTGGAATGTTCACATAATCATGGTCGCTGGTTAGTGGTACATGAGGCTGTAGATCATACATGCGGGCCACTGACATGTCTAGAGTATCCTCTTGTAAACCCTGAACTGGAATGGAGTCCAATGTTACACTCAATATGGTAGTTGTGTCCTGTACTGTGCAGTTTCCCAAGCCCCCTTCTACATTATGGTGCATCAATAATCTCTTGTATGCTGCAGTAAATTGGCGAACTGTAGGATTATTATTGGAGCCGCAAGAAGATCTAACTGCACCAAAAAAAGTTCCAAGTGGCCCTGACTTAATTTGTATGTCAAAAGATACTTAAGAGGAGAGTTGGGGTTTCCAACCAGTTCGTTGAATATTGCAACAGAGCAAATTAAGCCAAGAAATGGAGTTCGTCGTTTTTTCTGATACATTGGAATCCCTTTGTCATTTGTTAAACCAGCCAAATAAAGCTTTGCTTCCTCAAGGAAAGGTTTCCAAACTGCAAACTGTTTCATTAGAAGGCCTCATTGGAGCTTTGAAACCCTTGGCCAGAGGATTGCGGGAATTAAGAATATCAAACAAATGATCAATTACACGTAAAAAGTGAACCGTAACCTCAGACCCAATAAACTGAACAAGTTTCAAATTCTCACGACAAAAATCAATGGCATCAGCTACACTGGCACTCAGTGTTTGAGCAGCTAAATTGACCTTCATCTTCTGCCTATTCCACATCATGTGAGCAGTTTTTAACTTAGTGCCAAGTCGCAAACCCTCAAGCTGCTGTAATTTGTACAGCTGCTCAATATAATTCCAGTTAATTTTACGACCCTGTTGATCTTTAAGAATTCCATAACATGCAAAGCAATAGGCAGCACATTCCTACCAATTCCAAATGACAAACACAAAAACAACAAAATAACCTTAGAATGCAATTAATTTTGTGTAACTCATAATCACAGTTTCTTCTCAGCTGAAATATTCTTCAGCATTTTATAAAGATGGCGCCAGAAATAACTCAGAAGAAAATTAATGCCATCTCGGCAAATTTGCAAATCATGCTCCAGTTCATTACCGCTACAAGACAACAAACGTGTTACGGAATCACAGCAACGTAGGCAAGTACTCAAAAGTCCATCGAGCACCGATTCAGAGTTTGACGTAACCAATCACGTTCCATGCGTTGAATGGAGTAAACAAGAACCTAGGAGCCATACCGGCAGAAAAAAAACAACAAAGCAACCAGTAACGGCAATCATCACAGCTTTTCATAATCGAAATTCCATTTCGAATGGAACTACAAAGCGCACTCATCAGTGAATTGAAAATCTGTGCCGTGCTTTGATGACGTAGACACAGAGGTCTAACAACAAACCTCTGTTCACCCGTGGCATCGAACTTAGAAACCACTTCAAAGTTCAAACAGATGATGAAAGAAATCTGGACCATTCATTGCCAAAGAATGCTTCAGCAAATTCATCTCACCGGATCCTTGTGAATAAATTCAGAGCAGAATTCATGTCCTGAAAAAAACCCAGAACAGATTATTATACCTTATAATATCTAATGAAACTCAACAGCTCTGTTAGCACTAATAAACTTGGATGAAGGATGTGTTTACAGACAATACAGAATAACTGTAGAGTAGAAGATTGAACCTCACAATCAAAATCTAATCCTAAATATGACAAAACATTAATGGCGCAGAACAATTGTGCATGAAGGACATGCTCAAGGCCCCTGCACATTAATTGCCTCACGCAAGGCTCAAAGCCACACCATCTGCATTACGCTCTAATCAATCGACCACTGCGCCACTTCTGAAAGATGTCTGGTTGCATTTTGTCATAAAAAAGAGTTTCCTTACTAGAATGTTTTATACACTTACTAACATTCATCTTACATTACTTTTCATTTATATTAATTACTATATATACTTTATTATTAAATCTATAGTTTTATAGGTTATACTGCCTTAATTTATCGATGTCCGATTGTGTGTTTGCAAATGGAATAATAAAGACTATACCTACTTACTTACTTAACATGACTAGAATTTGGTGATACAAACCAGTTCACCGGAGTGCTTCGACCAAGCCAGGTTGCACACTTGTGATCCGGTGTCAATGCACTGAAGTGGTCGACCGGTGATCGTGTTCCAGAATCGGATTCGTTTGTCCGCTGTTCCGCCTCCGCTTGCCAGGAGTCCGTGTTGATGCGGCGACCAGGCGATTGCCTTAACAGCGGCCATGTGCTCCGAATAGATCTGAACGGGATTGATACTACGCGTGTTCCAGGCGTACAGTTTGTTGTTGTTGCCACTGGACGCTAAGTGCTGGTGATCAGGCGACCATTTCAAACCGCAGACCTACGCAATATCAATATCAACATAAATATGTTGAAATAATGCCATAGCATTCTGCCTCATCACCAATTCACCATACAACCTAGAAAAGATATTTAAAGTCATACATTTTTAATTAAATTGCAGCAGGCAAACCTGGTGTAGATGGGATAAGGTCTCCAACTTTTATTTTGCTACTCCACAATGCCCGCAGTCACTCATCTATTTATGCTGACTTCGTGCGCAACGTCAATGCACCAAAATGCTCTTGCCTGACCTGTCACAAGCGTACTCAAGCAACACCATCCATGCATGGAGATTTCTCATCTCTTTTACGTGATGTCTGCTATCTGATAACAGAACCTTGCTTAAACATGTATTGACCAACTCCTGCCGAGTTGATGTCGTTCACATAAAATAATATCGGATAGCACGAGACGAACAAGGCCGATCCGGGACTAACAAGGCCGATCCGGGACGGTTGGGTTGGCAGCTCTAGTTTTGGATGGCTTGGGCCGTTTCAGGGGCAATATGAGTACTCACTACTCACAAGTGTGTATTCAAGTTCTTTCATTCACATTAAGTCTAATTATCCTAGACGCAACAATTACAAATCACGCAAGCGAATTGTTAGCAGCAGAGCGGGGATAGTTTTGTGTTAGTTAACATGCAAAAAAATGTTCCCGCTATCAGTAGTTTAGCAGGGGTAGGCTTGCGTCCTCGAACACAAGTCGTATTAATTTACATTTTAATAACGATCAGGTTCACTAGACAATAAAATAATCAGTGAAGATGTTACTCACCGATGAAACGACTGTGTTGTTCCTTTAATTTGCTGCTTACAACAATTTATAGCCGCGCAATAAGGCATTTTGACGAGTAATATCCATATCGATTATATCGACACACTTGTAGTTCCAAGATGGCAGGTCGCCGACCTCACTTTCGAGTTTACTAGCGCAATCCAGGTCTAAATATAGATATCGATGGCCTATATAATCAGAGACCATCAGAATCGTAACATGTTTTATAGGTTATTTATGAATTGATTTTACAAAGGCATTTGCAATTGTATTCGATTAAATAGAAATTAAGAAAGAAATGACGCTTTGGAATCGCTTTGTTATGTGTAGCCTAAACGTCTTGCTTCAAATTACGTTTGTACAGTCACCTAGCGAATGAATACAATTCTCTTGTTCTTTTATAGATATTCGTTTTATTGACAAAATAACCGATCGACATAACGCGACAGTTAACAAGCACAAAGGAGCAGCGGATAAAGCCTAGTAAATGTTTTTATACAGCATCCGTGTTATGAAGCTTTTATTGTTTTTATTGGTTAGTTCGAATGGATGTAGCCTAGGGCGTAGATTGTATTTTCCAGGGAGTCTATCGGAGAAAAATTTGCGAAGAACATGATTGTCATCTATAATAATAGCTGCAAAGAGTGCAGCATCAGCAGACTCAGCCATAATGGCTGCTTTGGGGGAGTCGGATGGAAGGAATCCAGCTCGTCTGACACGTCCTAAGAACCTTTCGATGCGGTCGACCTCACCAGCGCTCAGCAGTCCCCACCAGGCGGGAGAGGCGTACAGCAGACGTGCAACTGTGGTCGCTCGAGTAATGACGTGCAAGGCCGGTCCTGGCAAGCCGTGAGCTCGCAGCACGCGCAAAGCGTAAATTGAAGAGGCACACGAGCTTAGAGTATTATCAACATGCTCCGAGACAGTTAGATGTTCACCAATTGTAACACCTAGTATTTTTTATAGAAGTTGCTCTATTAACTCCTGTGATGGACGACATGGAGGCCAATGAAGCATGCGATCTCTTAACAACTGCCATTTCCCTGGTCTTTTTTGGGTTAATGTGCAGGTTTTTGCTGGTGGCCCAAGTTTGTATGTGTTGGAGTTCACTTTGGGCTGATCTGATGTTGTTCGAGCCGATTATCGTTAAAACAATGTCAATTTCAGTTGTCTGTCATCATCTTCATCATCATTGGGGGGGGGGGGGTCCCGTAGCTCAGTGGAGAGAGCGCTGGCCGATAACCGTAGCTCAGTGGAGAGAGCGCTGGCCGATAACCGTAGCTCAGTGGAGAGAGCGCTGGCCGATAAACAGAGTCATTATCGCGACCCGGGTTCAAATCTCGCTCAGGGCAAAAATTTATTTGAATTTTCTGTTAGCTGCCAGTGGCGCTTTCTGTTGCTTGGTTTGCCTCGGGTCTGCTGAAAATAAGATCGCCCCTCCCACTCCTGGCTTGGCCGAATCAGGAGCGTTCCATTACTTAGGCCATTAGTGTTAAGTTACCGAACCTGTTGTAGCCGACCTGCGTGTCGTGCGAAGCAGGCCGTATTTCAGTGGAGAGAGCGCTGGCCGATAACCGTAGCTCAGTGGAGAGAGCGCTGGCCGATAACCGTAGCTCAGTGGAGAGAGCGCTGGCCGATAAACAGAGTCATTATCGCGACCCGGGTTCAAATCTCGCTCAGGGCAAAAATTTATTTGAATTTTCTGTTAGCTGCCAGGGGCGCTTTCTGTTGCTTGGTTTGCCTCGGGTCTGCTGAAAATAAGATCGCCCCTCCCACTCCTGGCTTGGCCGAATCAGGAGCGTTCCATTACTTAGGCCATTAGTGTTAAGTTACCGAACCTGTTGTAGCCGACCTGCGTGTCGTGCGAAGCAGGCCGTATTTCGTATAACTTGTACCTGTAATCGTTCTGCGGTTTGTCATATTGATCGTCGTCGTCGTCGTCGTCCATCGTCGTCCATCGTCGTCCATCGTCCATCGTCCATCGTCCATCATCATCATCATCATCATCATCATCATCATCATCATCATCATCATCATCATCATCATCATCATCCATCATCCATCATGATCATCGTCACCATCGTCATCATCACGAAGAGGCTAAACGACAAACACGCCAACATAAAATAGGCCTAAAGGCTAAACCACCCTCGCCCGCACAAGCACAGGCACATTAACCTACGTCATATCATTTTACCAGATAGATCGTGCTTGTTTATTGGGGTGCCTCTCTAGGCCTATTCGATGTGCCCTTTCTTTCAATATTTCAAATCGATAACGATATCATTAGAAATTTGCTATTAGTTTGGATTCTGGTGTCTTTGTAATTTCACATATCCAGACTTATGGATCTGCGACATTTCAATTTAGACTATTATACATATAGGCCTATAGGTTAGGACCTTTAGTTGGTCTGGGCATCATTTAGACCAGAGCAATAATGGCCTATAGCAATGTATGCGTTCAATATGTAGGCCTATTTGTTACGTATATACGCCTTTAATTCCCCGTTGCCTAAGTCCGTTGTACAATTGGAGTTATTAGACTATTATCACACTATTGAATTTCACTGTCTTTTGACCTATCGTTCAATTTAAGGCTCCAGAGAATTGTCATCCACAGATAGGCATATATTAATTGACACTTTCGCTTCGCGTGGCCTGCTATATTGTGGGGCGCGGTGTTGTAGTGGGTATGTTTGTCGCCTTGCAGCCGAAGGGTTGCAGATTTGAATCCACCTCAAGTACCCGCGTATATAGGGGCCTTGGACAAGTCTTTCACACACTTAGCGCTTCGGCGTGAAACTCCGCTGCAGTGTCCGCTCTGTAGTCGAGAGCGCCTCTGAGTAGGAGCTTGAAGGGGCGCTATAGCCTATATAACAAGTGCACATACAAACAAAACAGTGGAATTATTCGAACCTATAGCTAGGTCGTGGCGAAGAAACGCTTATTGGCGCCATGGCCCTATTTGGCTCTATGCGTACTCACAATTCCGTGTTTGTATAGGTAATTAACATAAGAATCGCAAGATTGCATAGGCTATATATAAGAAGCTCATTGTGCTGGTAGTTTGAAGTTGGCTTTGTCAGATGTAGAGCTTTGTTCAATAAGCGTGGATCTTTGTAAAGCCTTTGCACAACGAAGTTTTGACCTCTACTAATGAAACGTCATTATGCATTGGCCTATAGTTCCTGTGGCGTTGTCTTTAAGCCAGTGTAAACTATTCGATTTGCATTATAGGCATAATTAAGGTAGTCATACATGATCTAAATATAATTAATTTTGCGCTAATTAGGGTCTATCAGAGGAGTTGCATAGGCCTACGACACTGTCTTGTTGATATGAACAATATTGTGTCTATGAATAACATTGTTGTACAGCTGATGCCTATGCTATTCATCTCGACTTGTGTAGCCTATATACCGGTAGACGTCTATAATATAATTATTGCATGAAATAATTATCAGTCATTACAGAGGAAGAATCAGTTAAAGGTCCATGTGCTTGAAAGCCAAAGAGAAATAGTGAGTTGTAAAGTGTGTAAACTTGTAAAGTTTTATATGATTGAACATATGCCTTCACTACAATCAGTTTAGACTTCAAATGAAAAACTTAATAAATATATTATTTTGTATTGTACCGTATTTAATCATTCATAAATCACCTCTTGTAGCCTTGCAGGGTGAATCGTTCAGAGGCGCTTATGCACGAACTTTTATTATTTCAATTTGTTTATATTTTTCTCACATATAGTCCTATAGCCTTGATTGGATAGTTTAATAAAGACACTTGAAACTCTGACTGAGGCCAGAAATTTAATTCGTAGACCCTGCTTGAGCCCTCACAAATTGCCGCAATTTTCAGGCATATTTTGACTCATGAATTTGCTTAGTCCTTATTTTAAAAATGTAACAGTGCTTTTTCCTCGAATTTCTTATCCATGATGGTGGTGAGCTATAGTATCTAACTTGATTCTGGCAAATTGGAACTGACAGATAATGTGCATGCATGGGGTAATTGAGCGTTGAACTTCAAGTAGGCCTATAGTTGTCTAATATCCCAGGTCTGCTTGCCCGAAAAAGCAGACTTTCCCGAAATTTTGGGGGCATTTGCCCCCTCTGGACACCCGCCTCCAACGCCTATGGTAGCCTACTAGTACCGGCAGCATTAGGCCCTATTAGTACTCTGGCGGTTTTTGCATCCATGCAGAGTTTCTTTGGTTTGATTTAACTAATTCGTTAACATTTTAGCATTTCTGACTCCTCGACTCCCTTCATTAACTCACTGCAACATAATTATACCTACTGGTATATCCTATGATATTATGATTTATGATGATTATTGGTCCTGTAGCCCATTATATATAAATATTCACATTCACAATTCATGAAGCACACACACAGACACACATAATTATATATATATATATATATATATATATATATATATATATATATATATATATATATGCATATCTATAAAATGCGATGTTTCAACGAATGCCTTGATTAAATGTAGGCTAGTCCTGACTCCAAACAACCACGTCTGTGTCGCGTGTACCATGCATTTTTTTGTAGACGGGCCTCGAGCCCTCGACAATCCACAGCAGCTTTGGCTCGGCAACATTTGAAACGGGTCAAAATTGTGCGTATGCTGTGTGCACCTCGGGCTACCCCTAAGGCGTCATGCGCAGCAGCAGAAGCGTTGCCTGCGGGTGTCGCCAGATGGCGTTGAATTACCGCGTAAGTCGCACCCTCGCTAAGTCCATGGACGCGTTTTAACAGTCTATTCTACCGCTGTCTGCTCTTGAGGCGCCGTGTTTTGCGCGTTTTAATACAAACAATGTCAACGTGTGTTGATCTGCGCATTACAAGCAGAGTCAGGACCTAAGGTAGCAGAGTCATTGCCTTTTTGGCGTGGCTAAGTTACCCTCAAAGTTCCTATTCAGTCTTTAAACGTTTGCATTATTTACATACGCCTAAAGATACGAACTCGGTTACAGGACTACTGCAAAGTCCATCGTCGCACTAAGTCTTACTGATTGGGATCAAATTCCGGTCGGATATGATATTACAGGCCTTCATCAGGCACAAAAATTATACATTGCGCAGGCCGTAAGAAAATATGGAATCTAATACGTGTATTTAATCATGAAGGCCTACGGTCGGTTTGTTTGCAAAGACCGCATTGCAAGACATTATTCGTGATAACATAAACAAGCTCATAGTACGATAGCCTACAAGAAGCTTGTTGCCCTGAACGGTTCTTTTTTAAACTTTGGGAAGCTACTGTATTATCGTCCGACCGAGGGTGTGTCGCAGATCAGCGGAGATGTTGAGCCAACGGATTGTGGAAAACTTTTTCAAACGCACCAGATTTCGTCGATCGAAACGTCTGCGATCGTCTGTGCGTTCGTCGCTCGTCAGAAAGGAATCTCGCACGTCGAAGGATGCGAACTCGGGTAAGATTTAAGCAGATTCAACATTGCCCAGGGTTTCAATCCACATAGGCTAAGCTTATAAGTCTTCTTGACTCTTCTTTACGGTCCCACAGACCGTTAGTCCCAGGTTAGGCTAAGCATTCCTTGTAGCCTGCTCACCAAATCCACGTGGATGACAGTCCAACCCATGTTATTTTATGTATTTCTCATACATTGGAATTAAAGGTTATACGGAAATGAAGTCACAAACTAGGCTATAGTCATACGATTGACCTAATAATTATATGACAGCACTCCCGCAGGAATTCAGAAAATGGACCTGTAGGTCATCCAGATAGTTCCAGGCCGTAAAATAATCAATCAATCAACAAAATTATTTTTTCAACCAATAATAAATAGTCAGGTTTGCAATTATGTCGTTGCATCTAGACTACAATGAGGAGACCCTAAATATAATAAAATTCCACTAATATATTATATTATAATATTATAATATATTAGCCTTCATATTAAAATAAATTAGATAATTCTGTGAAGGTTCTTATGGATGAACATGGGGAAGCTGAAAGTCACTGAAAGCAAAGACAAAGAGAAACGAAATAAACCGATAACAAGAAACAAAGGAAAACACTGCGCAAACAAAAATTATATATAAGTCATTACCCGTTCCGGAAGCCAGTTAGTGTGGTGTAAAATAAATATCTCTAACTCTTCAGTGCTCTTACCTCGTAAGTGATGTCCATAACTACGGGTGCGTCAACGCCTCAGTTCCGTCTGCGTTGTTGATGTTAGTTGTTGTATGTTGATACCTTTTTGCTAGTTTTAGCTTATTAGTCTATTAGATACAAATTATTCAGATTTAAATGCAGACGTAAGGCCTATTGATTTACGTCGGCGAAGATCTGAACCAGGAGATGCATTTGTGGTGGCCGCTCCGGTAAGTTTGGCGCAAGATTCGCAGTTGAAGTAGGCTATAGGATTTAATGGCGCTTCCGTGTGCCTCATGTAATGAGCCAGGATAGTGCATGTGCTGGCCTGAGAGGTCAATAGTTTAATATAGCTATTCTTTGGGAAATAGTTCTGAGCGTCACAGTTAGAAAAAGTGTCTAGCTACGACTGAGAGACGCTTTGTGGACCTTTCGAGATGACAGCGACATGTTAACACTGCAATTAAACTTGCACTAAGAAACTCAATCATAATTAGCGATACTGACATTGTTCTACTGCAGCGTATTCCTTTTGTATGCATTCATACGTTGCAAATGTGTGACAGTGGTGTGGAGTAAATGGAGATTAATGATTGTTTTATGGCAGCTTACAAGAATTAAGCATTTCAAGACTTCAAAACCATTTTCTTGGCACAAACTTACTTTCTTGCAAATATTAAATTTTTAAGTCAATCGGTCGTTTTAGCGTCCGCAATTAGTTGCCCATTATAATACTTCTTCAGCATCATAAACTAATATTGACATACACATGTTTATTTTGCAAAACCAGAATGTAAGCTTTTATGAGGAAAGCATGCTTCAAATAAGAAATAAAGCTCCTGTAATCAGCTAAGTATCATCAGCATATTTGATGAGCCTGTTTTTATGTTGATTGGGTGTAGGTCAGGCATATTGACGTTGTATGCAGCAGGTTCCAAACCTGTCAACAGTTTTCAAGTTCTGATTGTCTAGACCCCCAATATTTTCCAAGGGCAAGTTTACATCATTGCTTGCGAATGATCTGGATTGAGCCATGATTGAGCACATTTCTGTAAATTATACCTACATTTAGCGGGAACCATAGGTGCAATCACGTCCTAAAAGTTGGGGGGGACCAAATGAATCACGTCCTAAAAGTTGGGGGTGACCATAATGATAAAGTCAATGGGACCACTCAAAAGTTGGGGGGACGCGTCCCGTGGGTCCCATAGGGTGGTTGCACTTATGGCTGGAACACAGAATTTACCTCAATGTATCGATCTCGGCTAATGTTGAATTTTGTTTGTCTGACTTAATTGAAATTACTATATCGCCGTTGCTGGATTATACTTATATGTTCAATATGCTGCCAGTCATGTCCTTGAAATTGCTAACTGCTTGCTGTAGGGCAGTGGTTCCCAAACTGGTGGTCCGCGGACCGGCACCGGTCCGCGGAGGTACGATCGCCGGTCCGCGGAGAAGAGTTAAAAATAAATAAATAAGCTGCAATTATTAGTTTATTTGTTTGAAATTGTGAAATTATTCGAATTGTTGTCCAAAATTTATTCAAATTTCTGTCTTAATATTTAAAAATTTGAAATAAATCAACGTGCCTTATTTTAACTTGCCAGATGGCGAATTCAAACAATTTAAAATTATTCTAAATTTACTACAATTTACTACATCGATGACTGCAGTCAGTTTTGAGCTTTATGTTGATCTATGGTGAGCAATAACATAGTCCTAGTATAAACGTTGGATGCACAATGAAAAAATTGTCTAACATAGTATAAAACTTTTAGTTTAAAACTTTAAATATAAAAAATGTATTTGAATGAAAAAATTAGCAAACGTAAGCAACTAAATCTGAAAAAAACCTAGCAGACGCAGATGGTTAAAACACCAAGGTTTGTGTTTGCGCATTGAAAGCATCTTTTCTTGCATCTCTAAGCATCGCAAAGGCCATTATTTTTTATTATTAAACTGTCATTTATTTATGGCACACCTAAGCAAAAAAGGAATCTTGCACAAATAGTGTTTAACAGCACAGTCTAGTCATAATAAATCTTAAACAAAGGACATGTAGGCCTAAATGTAGGCTAATTGCAAATAGCCTTATGTTTTAGTCTTTTTACAATTTAGGTCGCTTTTGTTTGCCATCGCCATTTATAGGCCTAAGTTAGCGGTTCGCGAGCTTCGCCAAAAATTATTGCCGGTCCGCGGCATGCTGAAGTTTGGGAACCACTGCTGTAGGGCATTCTGCCTTGCACGTATATTTACCATCTGCAGGTTCATGTGTAGGTTTGCAGTCCAAATTCTGGATGTTGGTATCAGAAGTGAAGCAGCCTCACCAATGTTGATGATTGACGATAGTCAACACCCAGCACCATGATTTCTTGGCTTTTTGTTGATAGTCCCCACTCAACCCTTAGTTCATGTGAAACTGTCCTTGGTTTACTTGATGTTTTCTTTTGCAGACATGCGACCATGTAGTTTGCCTTGTTAGGCAGGCAAGATTTGAAAGATGTTGACCAAGTAGCGAGGGACTCGAGTGCAAAGTCTGTTCTTAGCAGAACTTGTTTTTCTTTTTGTGGGGCATGTGTACTGAAGCCACAGAGTGTGATAGCCGACCCTCCCTCATGCATTTGGTTTTATTGCACTAAAGTCTGGTGGAGGATAACTAACTGTCTTGCTCTAGATGTAATGGAAATGTCAGTGTTAATAATAAATATCGATATTAATAATATTAATGATGCTGCTTTAAGCCGCTAATTCCTCTACCTTCCAAGAAACCTGCACACTGCTGGAAATTTTACATTTTCTAGCCATACCAGACTATTTTATAAATTTATATTCTCCAGAAATGTTCTTAATTCATGAGGGCTCACACACAACCTCAGGGCAAATAATACTGGTGATAATAAGAATTAAGAAAAGTACAGCCTACATAGTGCTGTGCATAGCACGGCAAGGCTGAAACAAGGGCATTTTGCTGGAGTTGAAAAATCAATGACCACTGATTGTTGTTATTAGCAGTGTTATTCTGTTTAAGGAAATTGCCATTATAATTTTTTTTATTGTCGTTACAAATATATGAAGTCATTGCACAATGGTAATACTAAATTCTGTGAAATAATAGTTTTGTAGTAACATATAAGTTAATAAGACAGAAGAAGAGGCGTTCCCTAAACTATTCTGTGAAGGGCATTAAATCATGTTTAGCGATTTTGTCTTCTAGTCTAAATGTGGGAGGCTGTCTCTCTTGGATATTCTTGTTTTGTTTTTTTAGCCAAATTAGTGAAATGAACCGAAATTCTAAAATATCTCCATGTCCTGTTGAGATTTGAATCCTAAACCCCTGGGTTGACAGTCCAGTTTGTTAACCATGGTCCATATCTCTTCTCTTTATATAGCACCACACTCCATATCTGGCAATACTTATGTAAAAACATTAAAACATCAATTGATGAAGACCATATTGATTCAAATACCATTAGTAACCACTCTAATGCCAAACCCAATCAGTTTGCTGGAAATTAGGGTTGCAGATTGTAGTGATTAATCAATCAATGAATCTTTAAAAATTAAAAAAAAATTGATTAATTTTTGACTTGTTCGAAAAATGTTCGATTAATTTTTACTTATTTCTGATGCAAACAGCATGATGAATAACGATAATATGAAATGTTTAGGTGAAAAACTAAATGATCATTTTGCATTTAGCCAGAAATTTATGATGGGAGGTTTTGGGGTTTTATGGCCTGGCTGCATGCCCTTTCTGACACCAGCCCAACAGTATTACAGTAAATAAAAACGGAATAAAATAACAAAGAAAATAAAGTAAGAAAAAAATTGTTACTACAAGCAATTGTTTTGTTTTCTCTTATTTAAGTGGATAAATAACCTTTAAATTATTTTCTAGGCCAATGGGGAGTTTTAACCTCTAAAACCCCCCTTTTCTACGCCACTGGAAAAATCTAAGCTGGATACAAAATTTAATTGTTATTTAATTGTTTTCACTGCAAAAACAGTTTGATTTACATTCTTTTGAACAAGGAGACTAGGAACTAACCCAGTGACTGTATATTTGACAGTTTTTCATGCTTTACGTAACACAGACCGAATTAATCAATTATTTAATCGATTAATGTTGATTAAATTTTGGAGATTACTCGATTAAAATTATTTTAATCGCTACCAGCCCTACCGGAAATTGTTTGCTTTTGCTTATTGCTTAATATAATCTCTCATATGGTGTACTGATAGTTTATCTCAGTGATCACTGTAAAACAGACAACCTTTGGTTTGCTGCAGAAATATTTATATGCCAATCTCATTAAATGTTTTACTTGCAAAGCTTAGCATAAATATCAGACGGAAATGGCTGACATATTTAGTGAAGTTTTAGTGAAGTTTAATTAATTATTATCCATGAAGAGATGTTTTATCAACCGTCAAAGTCATTTCTGAGGCTGAATGAAAAAAGTAGACTTGTGTGGTAGAGTCTCAAATCAGCCACATTGTTTATTGTGTTTCTAAATTGATGGGTTATAAAACTATTTTTTGCCCATATTGGCATAATTGAATGAGCAAAAGCTGTTTTGGATTGATGAAGCTTTTTCATTCAGTGATTGCTATTTAGCTTTGTGTATTGTGTTAAAACTTTTACATTTTACGGAAGGTTGCGGGTTCGAATCTGCCTCACACCGCCTGCGTAGGGACCATGAGCAAGTCCTTCACTCACAATTGCTCAAAGCTCATGCGCTTCAGCGTGAAACTCTGCGTGAGTGTCTGGGCTGAAGTTGGGAGTGCCTCTGAATAGAAATCTTGAAGGGCACTATAACAAGTACTCGTACATACATGTGAACTGCTTATGCTGGCTAGTAACATTATAGTTGCTGCTAATGAAAGCCAGTAATCTTTGTAATGTAAAACTTATTTCTAATGTATGGTGGTGTCATGCTCAGATATTCAGTCTGCTAACAGTAGGGCCTAGACTCTGATGGGACCAGAACAATGATGTGCACTGTCTTCCAATAAAGCTGACCCTGTCTGCCCTACAGCTGTTCTACACCACGCCTTTGGAATGATCTGCCTCCTGAATTCCGATCCTTTTCAGTCCCTTCATCATCATTTCTAATCACACACCATAACCTTCCTCAGGCTCCTCTGTCCATCACACCTCGGGCTTTTCATTCGAAACTTAAGACACTCCTTTTCACGATCTCTTACCCTATCTCAACTGATCCTCCACCCTCCAATTCCCGGCCCAGACGACACCCACCTTAGTAGCTGTTCCGCCCCTCTGACCCTATGGTAACTCGACCCGGACCACCATGGACTACTCTCACGGACAACCCTTCTAACACAACGCATTTGATCCTGATCCAATGGTAACTCGACCCGGACCACCACGGACTATTCTCATGGACAACCCTTCTAACGCAACGCAGCGCTCGTGAATAAGCTGGTGCCCTGCGCTTGGCTTTCGAGTGGCGCTTTAGAAATCTCGAGTTTACGATTACGATTACGATGTTCTATTGTTTCGCCAGACTATAGCCTTCAGTTCCTCAATAAAAATGCATGCCTTCATACATGTGTGCTTATACATGTGTAATGTGTGTACGTGTATGCACACATATGCGTGGTATAGGTATGTACTACATGGAATAGGTATGTACCACTTTCATTCATTCATTTTGAGAATTTATATAGCGCCTATTCAAGAAACCTACTCAGAGGTGCTCCCAGCCCAGCCACAGCTAAAAAAGTAAGATTTGAGCAACTTATAAAAAGCATGATGCATGACTATTAGCATGGCATTGGTATGCCTTTTGAGAACCTGTCAGTGATATTGCTTGCTCTGTTATCAGACATGGTGTTATGTTTGTTGTTTTATTAAAGTGGTAGTGTGGTATTATCCAGGTTAGGATGCAGAAGAGCTTCCTAATCAGAGGAAGCAGGTGGAAAGTTAGGCAGCCCTGAGTTGAAGCAGAGGGATACATGGAAGCTGATCTTGATTATCCTGCCCTGGGTCAAAGTTTAGTAGGTAGGTTAGGGAGACAAAGAGCGATTTGACTGAGCAATGTAAAATCCTAATTGTATTAGGGGTGGAAGACTAATAGAGACTTTGGGATTTTGGAAGGAAGGTGTTTATCCTATTAAAGGAATAGATCCGTTTGAGATACTTTTTCGGGATATGTAATATAAATATATGTATGGGAATTTCCCAGCACTACACAGGACCTGTCTCACTGCGATGAGCTTACTTGCCCTTGGTACATTAAGCCAAGTCAGCCAAAAACGAGGTTGTTTCAACTTGTTTTTCGGTTTCGGTGCTAGGACGATCAAGCCAAGAAGACAGTGGAGTAACAACGAGGAAATAATCCATGATAATGGGCATGAATGGTCCACAGGATTGGAGAGCTTGAAAAGTTTGGTTCTCTGTCTTGAGGTAATGTGACTAATGTCTATGCGAGAAGGAGTAGGAGAAAAGGAGGAGGAGGAGGAAAAGGAATCTAACATAAAGGTTTCTATTTTGCTCTTTTTCATTCTGCCCAGAACATCCGTTGGTGTTATCTTGAATTATGTGAAATCAAAGATCTTAATGTATTGGAAAGGCGAGGTTGAAATATAATTATTGTTGAGATAAACCAGAAAACCAGGCTACAGTGGAATGGGGAAGAGAGAGGGGAGAGATTGAGAAGGATAAGGAGGGGAAGGGTAGAAAGAGGAGGCTAAGAGGGGAGTATGTGACCTCCTGGGTTCAGCAGATGACTTCTGACTTTTCCCATGCATGCTGTTGCATGTGCACCTCGTAAGTAACTTCCTTCATTTGCATTGCTTTCCATAGGCACACACATCTTGGTTTACCGCAATTAGCTCCTTTCAAACATATATATATATATATATGTTTTTGTGTGTGTGTGTGTGTGTATACATGTCTGATTGACCGTATATATGTATTTTTATCAAAACACTTAGTTTAGTTCGTATTTAAGTACCTTGCAAAAGACTTAATGCATGACTATTGAACATAACATAGACGCAAGTGCATTTGAAGGCAGCAGGGAAATGTAAACGGAAAAGAGTTGTATGTGCATACATATATACCGGTACATTATACATATATAATTATATATATATATATATACACATATATACATATATACATACATATATACATATATACAATTATACATACTTCTGAGTCCTGTGTATAGCCGGTGATGCTAGCTGTTTGCTAGTACTCATTGTATTCAGTTACAGGAGGGAGGGTAGGCAGAGTCCTGGTAAAAATGTGCAGTCTGACGGATATAGGAAGAAGTTGTGTTTATAGCCATGGATGTAGGATGTAGGCACTTGGATGCATATGGTTTGATAACCCTTAATCTAAACAGAGTGAGCTTCTGATGTTCATCTTTCTTTGACATCCTGTCAATGGAACCAGTGGCAGACACTTACAACAGTAGATACCATGAAAGCAATGAAGGGCCGCTATAATAAATCTTGGTTGATTGATGATATATTTGATGGTAAGTGCAGTTCTAAGGTCCATCATAGTGGTACTGCATGATACGCTGGTCTTTCGAAACTTATGAAAAAATCCATGTAAGTTTGATACTATTTTTTATAGCTTTTTAAAGAATTATGTGCCAGTAAAATTAGTGTCTGTTTATTCAAGTTAGTATTGTGGCCCGTATGCGTTTAGCAAGATATTTTTTTCGTCATGATCTTGAAATTGCTACTGAGCCTAACAGAGCGAAGTAACAGGAACCAGCTTATTTACGGGCTCTTTATCAACACAGTATCAACAGGCTTTACAAACTGAAGTTGCTCAATTATCCACTTGCTCTGTTGTTTATTTGAACAACTGTATACTGGCTTGTTTCATGCACCGGCTCCTTCACTTTATGTGCTCTCTTAATCGCATTAATCTCTTCAACTGGCTCACTTACTCACTCACTCAATGATTCATTCAGGGACAAACTCTCTGACTCATTCTCTTCATCCCTTATTAACTCGTTCATGCTCACCAACTTAATTACTTGCTTGATCGGTCTACCTATCTTCTTCTCAATCTCTTTCCTTCCCTCCTTCACCCACTATTTTACTCACTTACTCTTTCACTGACTTAATCGCTCTCTTTCACTCATTCATTCACTCGCTCAGTTGATTGATTCCAGGGCTTTTTTAGTGTAAAAAGGGCAGTTGTAAATAGATTTGTGCAGCTGTAAAAGTGTTTTTGTGCGGTTAAAAATCGTTAAAAATGTTCATTGCAGCCCGATTGGAAATAATTCACCATGGAGGTTTGAAGTGAACGAAAGGGGTTGTGCAGTTCTAAAAATCCTTTCAAAGACGATGCCCTGGACGATTTACCATGAACATTGCTATTGCTGTAGGCCTGCAATATATTGCTATATATTCACATGGTTATCTGTTACTGATTCCGCACATTGTTGACAGGATGCCTTATTATTATTATCATGCATATCCCGTGTTGTCAGTTTGCCAACTTACTATAAGTTTTTCTAAGTAAAAAAACCAGTTTTTTCATCCATACACACAGACTCATGCAAGCTCACTAACACGAACACACAAGTACACACCCAAACAGGCGGCAGGCATGCTTGCTTGCAAATGTGCACAGCAGCAAGCATAATCAAAAGCATTGGAAAAAATAACATTCCTCAAATGCTGCTTACAGGCGCTAACTGAGAAAAGTGGAAAACTGGAATGAAATAAGGAAGAATTACTGGTGTTAAGGTTTACTACTGCATGGGTCCAGATCTATTATAATCTATTGCATCCTGTGCAACAGATATGAAGTTCGTAGGCCTCTGCTAGAGCCTACAGCTAGTAACCTTTGACCTATGAGTGGGTCGTGTTTCATTGGTCGGGTTGTGACCTAGATAAGTTTGATGATGCGAATTAGAAGCCAGCAAGAGATTGTTTGTTGTGAAAGGCTTGCTGCACTCCAAGCAAATCCTATGGTGAGCTGAACGCATTTCTCTGCTGGACCTGTGGAGGTACTATTATCAGTATTTGTCTGTTTTATTTGCCTCTCTTGTGTTGACTTTGTTTATAATCTTTAGAGTTTTTAGCAAGTTATATAATGACTGGTGCCATGTGACTGCCTCACTGACTGTATTTCATGTGGCAGGTGATCAGAATGGGCTTTCTGACTCTCCCATATGACCCAGAAGGACATGTGCATTAAATATCCACAGAGGGTGACTCACCTACTAAAGAAGAGATGCAGACAGACATACAGGCAGGCAGACAGACAGACAGGCACACACAGACAGACAGACAGACACACACATAGACGCACAGACGCACACGCACACACAGACAGACCCAGGTAGTCAGTTGGCGTGTTGGCAACTCTGTTAGATGCCACACCCAGCCTCTGTTGTTGTCATTAAGTGTGCAAGTTCCAAGTTCAAAGCAAAAACTAGACTGGGTATGTTTCAAGTTCTTATAACTAGGTCAGCGTGTTAATGGGAACAGTCTGATTTTTGACCTAAGATAATTGATTCAATGTCTTCTACAGTTGAAGACTTTGGTCATCTATTATAGGGTAGTCAGTAGCTGGAATTAATAATAGACTTGACCTCCAAGATTTCAACCTGGCACCAGAACGAACAAAGCAGGTTGGCAAATTTTTTGCGGACTTGATTTAGTGTAGCGCTGGCGAAAAAGCTTGTCTCACTGAATTGGCTTTTGTGGGTGCTGAGAAATTCTCACAGATTTACATTACATCTATATAAGACTTGTTTTTTCTTGAACATAGAAACAGTGGCATGACAGCTATAAAATCAGAGTCTGCTAATCCTATGGTCGCAGTTCGGTGAGTACTATGGACACTGAAGTGATAAAGACTGAGGTCAGATGACAGCTGTGGAGAGATTTTAGGAATATGGTAAAAAGTGTCAAAACGAAATATATGGATCAACTTTTTGACGTTCTTTAAACATACTGTGCATAATAAAGTTCCATACAATGTGTGCAACTGTGCATTGTACATACATGAGTGCATAGATGTACATACTTGCAATCATGCATACACATATACATACACAAAACGGGTACACAGATACAATGACTGTTGGTAGTGACATTAGTTTTAGGAGTGTATCGATAACCATTGGAATACTAGATTGAAGGGGGAAAATCTTGTGATATCTTGAGCATTCAAGATCGTTTAGTCTTCGGAAGGAAGGTCAGAGTTCAAAATCATAACAGTGATGTCATCGATGTGATGTTTCGGCTAGAGGGTATCAACTGCTAAAAAATATTTTACTTTGAAACGAACTTTGCAAAAATTCTGAAATTAATTTTTGGGGTTAAACGGGTGAACCCTCATAATACGCCTATGCCAGATAATATATATAGATTATATATTATATATATATATATAAATTATATAAATTATAGATATATATATATATATAAATTATATATATATAAATTATATATATAAATTATATATATAAATTACTATAAATATATATATATGAGAATGTAACATCACTGGATAAAACAAAAGGTAGTATATTTTGACAATTGACTGGATAACGATCTTAGTAGTTTTAGTACCATAATACATTTCGTATTTTTTTCATAATACATCCAGAATACATTTCTGATCATTGGCTCATGTGTTGCAGAGTTCTGACAATAATTTCTGTATGGATAGAGAGGATCATGCATTGCCAGGTTGCATTGATCCATGGTTAGAGATTGTCCCAGACCGTCTCTCCTATTCTCTCGTAGACAAATTGCACAAATTAGCCGTGGCTAATCAAACTCGTTTGGTTGAGTCTAAAAATATTGCTAGGCCATCCCAGCACATGTCTGCACATCAGGAAGTTTGAAAAATTGTATTTCTGTCTGGTCTAAACCTATTGCTAGTTGGAAATGAATGTGTGGCAAAAGCAGAAACACATGTTGCTACGTGAAGTAGGCCGGTAGATTTGGAATTGTTTGCATTTACAGACAGTAAATATGCAAGCACTTTGGCTGCTGTAGTGTCTGTGGTTAGCCAGATAAATGCTTAAAGAGTATGGTACACGTTATTATATAAATATATATTATGTGTGTGTATGTATGTATGTCTATGTATGTATAAAAATGTTTAATATTGCACATTTGAGTACAGTTCTAAAAAGCTCAATGTTCCTATGACTATATAACAGATCCAAACATGTGTTGCAAATGTGTGCATGAGGTCCAAGGCAACCACACCTAAATGTGAAGGTTCATATATATATATATATATAATTATATATATATTGCATATATATAATTATGTATATGTAATTGTGTATATATATATATATATATATGTATTTATATATTTGAGTCAGATGACAATGATATAAATTGACAACGCTAATAAGGGTTGCTATTAAAACATATCAGCAGTGGACTGTTATATTATTGGAAAAGAAAGATTGCTTTTGTATTGACTATGGCTGTGTCCTTCCATCCATCTCTCCCTTCCACTGGTCTGTCACTTTCTGTGTGTCTGTGCATCTGTCTAACTCTCTGCTGGCCATTGTTGCTGGTGGTTGGTTGCCTGTTGGTAGGAGAATGTTTCATATTACAGTATTAAGACAGTTGGAGAGTTGGTTTTTATCAGTGTAAGTCTATACTGTGCACACAGTTGGAATTGATCATCTTCTTCCCTGGAGAATATATATACACTCTGCTTGGGACTGTTTCCACCCAGTTGTAGCCAGCTGACACCACCATTCACTCATCCACTGCCTTGGCCTAATCACGAATATCTACATGGCAACACTCATTTATATATATTTTTTAATGTATATGCTATAAAGTTACAATACTTCGGTTTATAATATATATATATATATATCGAAATGATATATATATATATATATATATGTCCTGTTATGTATGTGCACATTGTGCATATATAGGGTGAGCCCAAAAAAGCCTATAGTTTTTTGCTAATATCTTGGCGAGAAGTAAGAATTTCGAAATGAAATTTTACAGGCTTAAAGACAATTCATATTTACACATAATGGCCAGATTTCATCAAAATATTTCAAACAGAACAAAAGTTATATCACTTTTAGTGAGACCACCCGCTGTTTTTTGACGATTCTCAAATGCAACGCAATTTTTTTTACAAAAACGCAATTTTCCAGCAGGCCACTTTCACGAGGATGCCTGAGTCATTATAATTTAGCATGGGAGACTATTCAGATTTCTATGGATAGCAATGAGTATGAAGATTTCCATTTACTGTGTAATATTTTTACAAATAGCATGGGTTGATGTTAACGGGGAAATATTGAAGTTCGGGTGATGTTTCTTTGATATAGCATCCTTTATCATCTTCATTCTCAGGGAGGCGCTTGGACGCCGCTTGGTAGAGGCAGGGGGAGCCATTTTCCCCCAAATGTTAAGTCAGACAGACACTGGGTCCAGGCACAGAGACTTCTGTTTGATAACCTAGTATAAATAGGAGCCCATGGTTCAGGGCTTAGCTGCTGGAAAAACAGTTATGGAATTCTTCCTCCACTCGATGGCAGATAATGTGGGTTAACAGAGGAATGGATGGATGGAAGAAATGAGAATAGAAGAAAGGACGATGGAAGATAATGGAAGAACAGTTGGAAAGATGGAAAGCAGTGGAAGAACAATTGATCAAACGTAGAAGAGAGATAAACTTTGAATGCAGACGAAAATGCCTGTGGTCTTCTCCTATTCTAACTTCCCTTTCTATCTTCCTACTCCTAAATACCTACTTCCTTTTTCATAAAAGTTGTTTGGTGGATGTACATGACAGTGAAACTCATATAATTATTTCAAACTTGTCGGGCTAGTGGTGAATGCAGTTTAGGCTATGTCAATAATTTTTTGGGGTCAAAATGCGACATGTAAAGGATGTTACATAATAGGTGTCTGGATACCAGACATTATTTTTTACTGTGGATTCTGTGCGACTTCAAACGTTGATTTTCAATGTGTATTAGGGTTTTACTTGGTTTGCAGGACATGTCTCTTTCCGCATTACCTGTTCTGGGAATCCACTATAGTTACTCCATTGTTCATGTGTGTTCTTATTTATATAGGTGATGTCTCAAAATAAAATGGTTTTGAATCGATTTGAAAAATATTTTAAAGCAACGTTGTTTGTTTGGTTCTATAGAGAAATGCGGCCATGAGTTGAAGTTGGATGATCCGGCTGTCCAGTTATCCTGCACTTCCACGAGTGCTACAGGTGGTGCTAGATCAGCTAAAGATCCTACAGGTAGGACATGGCACCTTGTTCTGCACTGCCACGAGTTTTGTTTACAGCTTAGATTCGTGATGGAGGACGGATTCACATGCCAGATTTATTATATTATGACACATGCCTCATTCCAGATTATTATTGTGTTATAGCATTCCAGATTTTTTTGTTATAACATGCACCTGATGTATTCACATGGATATCCTATGGTTAGTCTGCGAGGAAGTTACTCAGTCAGTCGCCCAGACAACTTGTCAACCAGCTAGCCAATGATTCACTGTCATTATCTTGTGTTGAAGTTGTGGCCAGTTGTTCCTCTGCGTTCAGTCAATCAGTCATCTAGTGCACCATCAGTCATTTCTCAGTAATTCAGCCATGGCCAGTAATCCTATCAGTGACTGTAAATCTACACATTATGGTGGTCTGTTTTGTAAACAGTGGCACGATCCTATGAGATACATAGGTTGTAGGTAGACTCTAGTAGGTGTAATTGGCGGGAAAAGATTTAATGTAGATAAATTAGTTAGGGTGTGTGTATGTTATCACATACATGCCTTGTGATCACATGAATCGTAATGTAAAAATGTTGCACCATGATCCCAAAAATTAATGAACATAATATAAATGCTCAAGCTAGTTATATCACAACATCATGATAAAGAGGTTATGGCTGTAGATCCAAAAGCACGATGTAATTGGATGACCGAGATGTGTCTATGATGTCTGACTGCTGACTCAATATTTTCTGCACGGACCTAAGAGTAATATCAGTTGATCCCTTGTAGCTGGCATCATGCCGGCAGCCTCAAAATTGCCTTCATCAAATTGCATCTGATGCAGTCCAACTGAGGTGATTTGATTTTAATTTAGGGAGACAATGAGAAAATTAATGTATTTACATGAATTCACCACTGCTAGCAGACACAAGTGTAAACATGAGTAAGCATGAGTAAGTGGACATGATTTGCTATAGCATCGGTGAATAAGCTGGTCTCTCTGATGTGGCTTTTGTGGGTGCTGAGAAATTCTTGAAAATTTACATTATATTACATCACATTATCTCAGTGCAATGAAGTGAGTCGATTGAGGAGCTTTGTTTGTCTCGAGTAATCGCAGTGTTGGCTTTGTGATCGTGACAGAAAGAAACAGTCTCTTTAGCTCAGGCTTTTGTGGGTATGTAATAATTATTAGTGACTTTGATTTCTCGATCTTCTGCCGATCTTCTTAGTGAAATTTTGATTGCAGTGTACTCATACTAAAGTTGAGTTCGTCAGGGGAAAAATTGTAGCCTTAATTTAAAAGCATCCTGCTTTGACAGGAAGTTGAACTTCTTACCCCTCTCTCAGTTGAAAGTTAACATGCTAGCTACCACAGTACTACATAGGCATGACCTCTGTGAATTCTAAATATATATATATACAGAACTGGTAGTTCCTAAAACCCGGATTGCCATTGCCACCGCATGGCACCAAGCACAGCTTGGAGTGCCCTCCCTGTTGGTGGGCATTCCTAGGTTCACAAAGAAAATAATGAGCCAGCAGATGTCAGTTACGCATCTATCGTAAGTCAATCTACTTCTTCGCTACACGCCAGACACCCAGTTAAATGGTGTTTTTGGAGCTATAACCAGAACCTATTTATCACGAGGTTGTAATATGGAAGAGCTTCTCTTCCTCTATCTCATCTTTATCTCAGTATTTCCCACTTTTTATGAGATGTTGAACCGGATACACCACAGATGAATTCTGTCAAAGTGGCACTTTTTTTGGTTACAGTTATAATTACAATAAAACTGAGCTGGTACTGATTAAAAATGTTTGAAATGTTTTATCGCATTTTCTCCAAGTTTAGCTTCAATTAACCTATTAAATTCGATTTATTTGGTGTCTTTTTAAAAAGCCTGAAAAACAGTAAAAAATGTTGTCACTGAATCAGTTATTACTTTCGCTTAAAAAACTGCATTCAAACAGTTCCTTTTAATTTGAAGAGAGTAAATTTTGTTGCTATTTTCAACTTTCATTTAGCATTTCCCTTAAAATGCAGAATTATTGCAAAATTTTCCGCTCAAAGGTTTCGCATTGTCATTATTCGCCATATTTTTTATTCCAGGAATCAGTCAATCGACATCGTGAAATCAGTAAAAAAAATGTCAGAACAAGCCAAAATTAATTGATAGATTTAAAAAAAATTATCGATGAATTAATCGTTAAAATCCACAGCTCTACAATAAAGTCATATATACAAATGCCACTTGCTACACTTATTTATAATTTTTATGCTCTTTGTGTTCATGAATAATTATTATTGCTGGTGATGGACAGGGAGAAGTGGAGGAAGTGTGTTGCCCGATGTGCAGAGTGGCACGGGAAGGACTATATATTAAGTTATGATATGTCAGGAAATAATTTCTTGATGATGAAGTGATTTCTTGAATTCCTGTCTTTCATTCATTCATTCATTCATTCATTCATTCATTCATTCATTCATTCATTCATTCATTCATTCAATGGGCACATATAGCACCCCTTCAGGAAACCTACTCAGGGATGCTCCCAGCCCAGCCACGTATTACCTATATTCTGATGTGACTTCTGTAGGTAGCAGAATCAGAACAATGTCTACGGATGCACATCCGTTGCAGCTGCTGGATACGACCGCATCCACGTCTAAAACGTTGAATGGTGCTTCAATTGTTCCATCGTCCTCCAAAATGATTTCCGCCTCTCCACTGGAAAAAACGGACAGCTGGAGTACAGAACCAAACGGCAGCATGTCGTCGAATTTAAATCTGCTGTCTAGTCAAATGTCGCTATGTCAACCAGTGTCATGTGACGCTTCGTCAGCTCAACCGTCTTCGAGTCAAGTGTCGTGTCAACCGTCATCAAACACTGAACCGGTTGCCAGTTGTTCATTGTCAGTTGAACCGTCGTTAAGCCGTTCGTTGTCAGCCGCGGATGCTAAAGTTGTGGAGCTGCTGCGGACCGAGGTCGATCGGCTGAAGAAGGAACTTTGTCACAGTCAGGAAGTTGTGACGAAGATGCAGGGCAGGGAGAAGATTCTCAGAAATAGGTAAACTTGATCATTACTGATGTGTATAAACATGGGAGTTCTTCAGAAAGGTTTTCAGAAATAGCTGATTTTATTGGGGATTTTTTTAAAGGTGTGAATAGATCATAAAAATTTCAGGAATTGGTGAACTGAATGATAAAAAATCGAACTATCGCATGGTTAGTTTTGGTTACTTAACTGACCTAAGCAAGTTTGTGAATTTATCAGCATAGATTTCATTTTCTCAAGTAGGTCAAAGAAGCTAACTGGCTTCAAAAAGTACTTTTTTGCCAATTTCAAAATAAGATTCGGAGATTTATAAAGCACTTAACTGATTTGTCACTAGTTGAATCTTTTTGGCTGCCAAAGTAAGTATATGTTTGATTGACTATTTGAGACTGATTGCTAATTTAATTATTATTGGACTGATATGTGTCAGAGGCATAGGCGCAATCACGTCCTAAAAGTTGGGGGGGACCATAATGAATCACGTCCTAAAAGTTGGGGGGACCATAATAGTAAAGCTAGGGGACCACTCAAAAGTTGGGGGGACGCGTCCCGTGGGTCCCATAGGGTGGTTGCGCCTATGGTCAGAGGGCATCAATCAATCAATCAATCAATCAATCAATCAATCAATCAATTGCTGTTAGAACAACAACTGATTGACTGATTGTTTGGTGATAGGCTGTCAGAACAGGCGCAACGTCAGCTACAGAAAGGTTCATCGAAGTTTGAAGACCTGAGCCTCGGTGAGAGTCGACCAACTCAATTGATCAAGCGCTATGGCAACCTGTACACAGAGTCCCGATTGGATGCCATGGATGCCCTCGACGACGTTCCAAACATGGCTGACTGTGATGACCTCAAAGTCAAACTACTTCTATCTGTTGTTGTGGTAAGGATTGATGTTAGTACTTCAGAAATTTAGACGCAGAGCTACTGCTCAGCTTTTAGTGCTGGTACTAGCTTAGTACTTGATTTGTGCAAGCATATAACAGTTGTTGGCCAGGCACCCAGTGTGTTAGTTGGTCAACCTATGAGTTGATTGATGTACATTGTATTGTTTAATCAGCCATGCAGTATTGTATCGTATTGTTTTGTATCAGTAGATTTATATAGATATAGAGCCTCTCACAGTGTGCACCAATCAGAGGTGCTCCCAGTGAGAAAGACCCAGAGAAAAGAAAGTAGTTTAAAGACGGCGATAAGATGTGATTCAGTAACCAATTAATAACAAAGAATGTGTCAACAGAGAGAGCTGATTCCAAAGCGCAGGACTAATGAAGACAAAATCTAGAGTTTTGGCCAAAGCAGTCGTTGCTCACGGGACTAGAAGATCATCGTGTGGTGGTATTTGCAGTTTAACATCACTGTGTGGTAACAAAGACCATTAGCGACGCCCTCCTCGTTTATCCAGGCTTGGAGACTGGCACTGGCAGAGTGCAATCAGTGGCGGAGTTAGGAGATCATGACTGTCACATTAGTGTAGTGAACGAAGGGAGGGTGCTGAAGTAGGCAGATGATGAGACTATGAAGATACTTGAGCCAGAGTAAAACCAGTAGATTAAAGTAAGAACCTTGATCTGGATACGGGCATTGACGGTGATCAAACATGAAAAAAGATGTATTTGCATATTTTGTATTGTTGTTTATTCTTTTGTTTGGTGATCTTGTAGTTGGCTTTTCGCTCAGCTGAAAAGACGTTGACTGAAACTAGATCTAAAATTCGAGAGTTGCTCCACATTCCACGCGTGACTGAGAGCGGAAATGTGGCGCTCTGTCATGCAGCCAAGGAGCTTGAGGAGGCCGTGGCATTTTACATGCGAAGAACCGTTGAAAAGCATGACATCTCGAAAAATTACAAGGTGCTCAGTGTTATGTGAATGGTTTTTTGTTTACAATAACCAGTGATGATTGTGTAGTTGTTGAAACTAACGATATTCGATGCATTAGAGATTGACTGTATTTAACTCAAGTTTTTATGTCTCGATGTTACTGAATGTACTTCATAGACTATACTGCAATTTTAGTTGAATATGTAGGTGTTGGAGGTTTATCTTATAAATTGTCTCTAACCAAATTTGAATATAATTAGTGTTCTTTAATTAATTCTTGCATATTTATGTGAAACTAATTGTACTAGCAGCAAAATATTGGACCTTAAGATCAACGCTGAAAAGACGAAAACAATGACAATCGAAAAGCAGCACAGGGAGTTGGAGATCAGATTGGAGAGTGGGATGCTGGAGCAGGTGACGGAGTTTGTGTATGTGGAAGGCTTGATAACGGTAAGATATCAAGTGTAGAATTGGACTGGCCTGTGCAAAATGTTCGGTAAACTCAGTAAAATGTGGAAAGCAGACAGCATATCGACATGAACAAAGATGAGGCTGTATGGAGCACTGGTGAGTCCGGCACTACTCTATGGATCCGAGTGCTGGTGCCTGCGGAAAGAGGACGAGAGGAGGCTACTCGTGGCAGAAATGAGCTGTCTACGTAGAATACTGAGCAGGAGCAGGAGAGATCGAATCAGGAACGAGAAGACACGGGAAGATCTAGGAGCGGAAGAAACAGTAGTAGACAAGATCAGGAGACGAAGACTACCAAGTGCGGCTTTGGACGGCCACGTGGAGGGAGCAAGAAGCAAAGGAAGACAGCAAGTGACCTGAATGGATAACATTATAATAGAAGACCTGAAAGAAAAGAACTTGGATTTGAGGAAGGTCGATCGTGGACACTGCAAGAGACAGAGGAATGTGGAGACGTCTTATAAAGACCTCATCATCAACGTAATGGTTGAGAAGAAGAAGAATTGTACTAGTATATTATCCGCTTTGATTGTAGATTAACGTATGGATTTTATTTGCTTGGACTTGGCTAATTATTTGGTAGCCAGTTTACTGCTTTCTCTGTACTTTTTAAGCCTTTAATAGTCACTTGTCTAAAACAAAACTCTATGGAAACAAGCTTACCCTGGATGCACTTTGACACTAAACAATTATGTGTATGATCATTCAACTAGCCGCGTAAGAGTACATTTGGGCATTGCTATTAAGTGTGAATGGCCTGTAAATGTCACAATTGAAAGTCGGCCGATTGCTAAGACTGAAGTGCAGAAGCTGTGTGATTGCAATACATTTTTCTGCTGCTGTTAAAGCATTCGTGTACACAAGGGATGAACATTTCATTTGCATCGCATATAAGATAAGATAAGATAAGAATATTCTTTAATATACCAATTGCTATCCGCATTTTGGTGTACATACAAAGTATAATAAACAAACGTACATAATTTATGCACGAGATAAATGTCAAAGTCAAATGTCAAAGTGTTTTAGAATAGCATAAAATCCTAAGTCCAAATCCAATATAAATTTTAAAAAGAAGTTCTTTTAATGACGAACAATGTATTCTACACTTTGGTTTATATGGTATTATATTTAAATACGATAAAGCATCCTTGTTATAAATGATTTCCTCGTTAGGTTGTCCGCCCTAGGAATGATTCGGTCATGTAGTCTTGGCCTCATGGAATAAGGCTGGGGCACTAGCCACTATACAGCGAATTACGTCATTTAACCCTTTCCCACCGGAATTGTTTTGATACCTATCCTGTTAATGGGGTCACGGGTGACCCCATCCGGCGGGAAAGGGTTAAATGATGATAAATTTTATCTCTGGCAATGATCGATTACCTTTCAGAGATGTTTGTAGGCCACCACATTTAACATCCTGACGAGTGTCTAAAAATATCTGTGATTAATATTTGCAGGAGGTTTGTGATCGTGTATGGACCACCCTGTATGACTACCCGATGCTGAAGGAGTGCACAGGTCTCCTGCGTTACATAGACGACAGCGTTCGAATTGCGTGGGCGATGAATGTTCAGAATCCGCCGTTCATCATTGACTATGAGAGCAAAGCGTTCAATGCTGACTTGCACGTTCGATTTCACACGTCCGATGCCGAGTCCCCAACGATTAAGTCCGTCCTCTGGCCGATCCTGCTGGAGGGGGAAGGCGGGCCGTGTGTTTCCAAGGGCGTTGTGCTGACTTGAGACTAGGGAATGTAATTTCGGTATCCTGAACATTTTACAATCCCGTAATCCCGGGATTGACAAACATGGAATCCCGTTTATCGGGATTAAAACAATTAAGATTTTTAAAATTAAATTACTTGACCAATTTTGCAACAATTCCTTGGTCAGTAGATGCCAAAACGACAAATAAGCAGATGCCCTAGAGAAGGTAAGCTGGGGAATCTGAAATGAGCTCAACTCACAGCAATCTAGGTCAAAGGAGAGACGGGAGGGCAGGCCAGGGTGAGGAAGGAAAGGGGTCTAATTTGGTTGTTTAGTGGAAGGATAGAAGCCACTGGTCGTAGGCCTATGACTATCAAGTTTCAAAGGACCCCGAACCCTACTGCTGTCAGGGACCACCGACTTAAGCCTTTGTCGTGAGTTATAACTGATCATGTTTGAAGTACCGAAAACAAAGAGAAAGCTTTACTGTATTTGACCTACTACTATACTATGTATAAGAATTTTTTAATTGCCATTATAAGCCAATCCCGGGATTGACTTATTTATAATCCGGGAATCCTGGGATTGAGACTGGTTCCGTTGCATCTGAAGTGTTGGCTTGCATTGTGATGCAGTTGCTGCATTGTAGTGTGTCGTCATATGTCCTTGGATACTTAAGTGCTGGGCCTAGCCTGAATGAATGTGGAGGGAGACCATGTTTCTTACAAATTGTTTTCGTATTGTTGCTCTGTAGTACTGGGGGATAAACTCGTCAACACCACAAAATATTACTGGTAGTATTAATAATAGTGTAGATAAAGTGGATAATGGTTTTAGATGAAAGGATGTTATTAAGTTTAATGATTAGAGTGCACTTAAGAAACTGGGAAACGAATGCAGCTTATTATTGTTAGAGATGCTAATTGTTATAATAAAATACAAATACTCTTGCTAATAGTATTGTAATTATACTGCAGTTTAACTACAATGATCTTAAAATGACTCCTAGTGTCAACAGAAGTCTTAAGTGGCACAAGACAAATTGATATTCATGTCGCTGGTACTCAGATATTGATCTGCACAAAGCACTGCAAATTTATCTTGACAGTTCTTTCATAGTTGGTGCCGTCAATGTTAGGCAGGTCTTTTACAGATTCAACTTTTTTACTTTACTCAGTAGATAGAACTGATTTAACTACTTTTAAAGTCCAATTATAATGCCATACTCGTCTTGTTCATTAGTAAAGTATGTGATCTTGTTACAGTAGGCTACAGATGTCAAGTTACTCAAGGCCATGATGGCCAATCACTGAAATCTATTCATGTAGTGATAATTACATTGATACTTTATTGATTGAATATAAACTGATGGATCACTCGCCAGTTCAATCTTGAATTTCTGTGGAACAGGAAGATATTTTAAAAGTGTACTGGATGTGTTTATAAATTTATATTGAGTCAGCAATGGAGTAACCTGGAATGTGCAAATACTCTAGCTGCACTTCCATCAAACCCATGTATACGAAGTTACAGATAGAAGAGCAAATCCTTGAGCTGACCTTAAGTAAAAATGGTAAAATAATTGTTTGCCTTGGTACATTTGAGGTCAATTTGGCTAATCCTTTTATGTTACCATGTAATCTTTCCATTTAAAATGTGTATAGAGACAACTCGTTTTATCCAAGTTGCCCTAGGGAATATATGAATAGAAATCTTGGAGTAGATACAAAGTATCTATTTGTCCTCACTTGTAATTCGAACCGTGAACCTGTGGGTCAAGTCCAAGAGACTGGCCAATAACAGAGCGTCGTGCATCCAAATTGCCGCTGTACACATTGGCACTGTGACCACGAAATTGCATTTTTCAGTGAATACTGAAGCAGTTGCATTGACTTCTGGACAATTTAACTTGATTGTTAGTCTTTTGGACTAATGCATTTGGCTGCATTGCTACCTCGTACAGTTCAGTATTTGCTGTGTTAGCTGTCAAATCAAAGTGTACAACTTAAATACTATTGTTCATTTGGTTTTTGTTAGCTATCAGTTTTGCAAAGTCTGCAAGTTAACAGTTGTGAAACTAAGAAAAGGCTTTCACAGAAGATTTTATGATTACAACAATGCCACATATCTGGTGTGAACAAAAACTTCTAGTGAATTGCGGTGTAAAATAAAATATATCACTTTATTGAATCATATCTTGCAGTTGGGTTTAAATTGGCTGCAGCACTTCACTTAATTCATATGCATAAAAGAAACTGTAGTGTACACTATGAATTGATAACTGATGCTAAAGGCTTGATTTTGATGGAAGAATGAAAAATGCCTCAACTTCCAGTAATGCCAACAAATCAACGGCAGAATAATGGATTTCATCGCTTGCTTGCATCACTGTAAATGTTGAAGCTCAGTTTGAAACTTATCAGGGAACTTGCTTCAATTCAGTATCAATGCTCACAATCAGCCACCATGTATCTAACCATCGGACCATGTTTGTAGTTAGGTTTCATTTTCAACTAATTTTGTTGGTCTTTGTTAAGTACTCAACTGGTCGGTCCCTGCGCTCGGCTGATAGGGAAGTGCTCTTGGTCCCGTTTGCTCGTACCTCCATCATGCAGAGTCGTGCTTTTCCTGTGGTTAGCCCGGTGGTATGGAATGCCATCTCACTTGAGCTGCACTTAAAAACTGTTCTGTTTGGCCGTGCTGGAGCGCCTCCGAATAGTTCCTTGAAGAGGCGCTATATAAATACTTGAATGAATAATAAGTCTGCTAAACCAGTCTTTCTAAGACTTCTGACGTTGCAGACCGGTTAACTGTTATGCTAGCTCTTCCACCAACCGGTTTTCAACATCATCTGACAGCACTTGCGGAGTGTCAGTTTTAGGACTATTAAAGTTTAGAATTCATTAATATTGTCAGTTTATTACAACTAAACTTTTTATACTATTGCATGCGTTGTGTTCTCATTTTTTTATGTTTCTTATTCTATAATTTTTGTAAGACAGAATGTAAATAGTTTACTTGAGAACAATGAATGAAAGTTCTTCTTAAGTTGTGATGTGCCCTTTAAACATACCCCCGAGTTTGTGTTTGCCTGTTTAAGTGATTCCAGCCAAGAGGTGTTACTATATACACTGTTTTTTTACAATGCTGCAATTTAGCAACTATTAGTTGGATTTAGTCAAAATATGTGTATTTCAGAAGTTATTGGCTGCCATCACAAGTATAATATGTATAATTTTTGTACAGATTTTCTTCTACCACGGCTGTATTATAGCATGATCTGCTACATGCAGCAAGACTGGCTTGCTTTATGAGACACTTGTCAGTTTGTAATGTTTTAGAAAGTACACGTTTTGTAGATTTGTTACACATAAACTGCGATTCACTATTAGATGTGAAGTGAAATAATGGAAATTTCTGTTGTTACAACAGCTGCATAGAAAGGATGGCAGAGTAACTGCTCCTGCTAAGCTTGACTGCATGACTTAGAACAGTGGTTCCCAACACGTCGGCCAAACGTGGCCCGACAGGTCTTAAAAAATGGCCTCATATCTCTCAAAGAATTTTTAAATATATGATAAAATTGGCAATTTGGGAAGAATAGAACACATAATTATTTTCTATTCCAAATTATTTTATCTTGATGCCCAAAAATAACATCAAACATTCAATTTTGATTCAATTATAACATGCTTTTAGTTCAGCAAATTATACCATTGTGGCCCCCGAATGTCCTTCAACTAAGAAATAGTGGCCCTCGTGTCTTCCAACTTAGAAAAAGTGTCCCTAAAGTCAAAAAGGTTGGGAACCACCGACTAGTTTAGAATAAACAACACAAGTTTTACAAACTGAAACGGTTTTATGCTGCTATGCAGAATAAAAATGCAAGAACTTCATCCAGAGTAAAACTAAGCACTTGACCTTTCCTATTGCCAAGTCTTCAAGTGCTGCTACTTATTTCATAAATCACTCTGGATAAAAGAACAGTTAACTGATCTGCAAAAACAGCTTCTTTATCAAACGTTAAACAGAACACCCGTAAATAACTTGCGTAGAGAAGCAAATCACGTTAAACCGAGTGGGATAACCTAGAGAATTAATTACTTCACATGCAAACTTACAAGAGACTAGTTTTCAATGAAATTCTCGTACACTTTAATTGACTGGGAACAAATTTATTTAACAGACAAACAATGTCTTTTGATAATACCACAAAATAAAATTCGTATATAAATTTCCAACCAACGGATGATTTATAATGGAACACATGGGAACTTAGCCTGTTCAGAACATCAAGAAATTGGGACACATTTTCCAGTCACTTTGTTGGCATCCACATGTCTTTCTATCGTACTCTATGCTGCCAATCACAAATCAATCAGATTCTAATACGGCAAATAACAACTTAGAACCAGATTCTGATTAGGTTTTAAGTTGTAATGTCATGATCTAAAAATTATAATTTGGTCCCGCTGCGATCAGCCAAAAAGTATGCCATTGGCCGGCCGTGGTGATAAATGCAAAATTCGATCCAGCCATTATTATCAACTGTATCGTGTGTAACAAACAATAGAATTCATAATCATGGTCAAGTTGTCTAATTTTAAATAAACGCAAATCTAAAACACACTTTCACACACAAGCAGGCATTACACTAAACACACTATGCCCTGTCTTGCTGTTGTCAATTTGTTACTTCTGATTTTCAACCAGTAGACGAAATCTGTGAGAACTTCTTTCAAGATGGGACAAATCCAAAATGGCTAACAGATTTAAACCAGTCTGATAAGGGCAACAAAAGTTGCATAAACTTCAACACAAAAATATCCACAAATGCTACTTCAGATAAAGAGAGTACCCTTCAGATAGAGACTGATGAATGTGTCTTTCCCCAAGCCCTAATGTTAACCAAAACTAGAGTGCTTATGGAAAAGCGTTAAAGTATCTTAATCAGCTAGTTCGCTCAAAAAGCAACAAAAACAAAATTAAACAAAAACAAAATTAAAACCAAAAAGAGTTGAAGAAAAAAATTATTACATCTTTACTGCGAAGAAACAAATTTAAAACATAATTAATTTCAATGTTTGTACGCGCACTTGCTATAGCACCCCTTCGAGATCCTACTCAGAAGCGCTCATGACTACAGCACAGACACTGAATCGGAGTCTCATGTCGAAGCACTGAGCAATTGTGAGTGAAGGACATGCCCAAGAGGTCCTTACATGGCGGCTTAAGGTGGATTTGAACATGCAACGCTCCAGCTGCAAGGCAACTAATTACCCAATACACCCCACAATGTTGTCATTCTGAATGAAAAACTGCATAAAAGCCAATCTTAGCAACAACACGTAATCCGTATGAGGTCTGAGATTTAGAAGTCAATAAACGAAGATACACACAATAACCAAACAGCGCTCCAATATAAATCACAAATTGATTATTGAACGCTAGCGTTCTCCTAATCCAAATCACAGAGCAAGTTTCCCTTAAGTTGCAAGCTGACAATTTCTCCAAATTCCAGTGATTTACAGCAATTACTGGTCAGTCACCAGCCCTAACTAAATGTACATTTACATTAAGGTGGTTTGTCATATGCCGTAAGTCAACAAGATCGTGCAGCTCCATAATGAACATCACACACCGACAATGCAAAACAGGCACAAATGAAGACCACAGAGTATCAGCAGAGTTACCATAAGTATTGTATCTATGCATTTATATAGCGCCTCTCACAGAATGACTATTCAGAGGCACTCTCGGCACGAAAAACTCGGAGAAAATAAATGAAGAGCAAAAGACTGATAAGGAAAAACGAGTCATTAGTTTAGTCCGAGAACAAAAAAGATCAAGACGATCTGCAGAAGACAACAATCGAGATGAAGATAAAAGTTTTGCTGCCTTTGGATGTATAGTTTGAGAGGTTTTAAGGGCGTTTCCCAGCTGTGCTTTGGAGACTAGACAGAGGATCTTGTAGTGAATGCACGAGGTGATAGGTAACCAGTGCATTGAGTGCAATGCTTCAAGCAAATAATTATGTAGAAATATGCACAAAGCGAGGGATATTGTCACTGAAGACAAAAGTGCATAGCTCGATTTTGCCAAATTCTACCCGAAATAATGCCTTCCATCGAAAGCCAATAACACAACTACCAGCAACAAACAGTTTCGCTGCGTGGATGTTAACGCAAGCCCAAATGCAGAATTAAGTCTCTTTCTATTTAACTTCATATATATATATATATAATATATATCTATCAAAAGCTAACCTAATGTAAATGCATTAATTAATCAGTTCTTGTGACAATAATGACAAATATGTATCGAAGTAACCCGGCCACTCCACGATTCAATACCTGTGACCAACAAATTATCAATAATAAATAATCATCAGCAGATGTCTCGTTACCCGACGGACTCCACATACGATAAAAGGACAGACACATTAGTACATTTCCAAGGGTAACTGGCACCGAGAAAGGACAGACACATTAGTACATTTCCAAGGGTAACTGGCACCGAGTCAGTCAAATAAAGCCACGTATCTAGTTTCACTTTCGTAACTTAGCCTCATTTGCTCACTGAACGTTAACACAGATCCTGTGTTACTGGATCCAACTGCATCAGCAGCTTTGAATGTGCCAACAGTAATCAAATGTTTAAATTTCACGAAATCAAGAATAGCAGGCAGCTTTGCACATGTTGTTGAACTTCAACTCATGATAATTCATTCATTTTGAGAATTTATATAGTGCCTCTTCGAGAAATATACTTAGAGGCGCTCCCAGTTCAGCCACAGCTAAAAAAATACAAGTGGAGATAAGCTCTACACGTGTAGACTGATTTTATAAAACATCAGACATACTTTGATAGAACGTATTATGATTACAGGCAGTTCCCACAACAATTTTCTAAACGTTAGTCATGTGATTTGAGAGACTTCAGAAACCTAAACACATGTACATCATTCTATGAATGATTTCATAGATATTAAATATCTTTAGCACTAACCTAATGCTGTAAAATCTATGCTACATTTCAGCTACCATTACATGTTAGCAACTTTAATATCCAAGTTTGTCATCGAGAATGTGATAACATTTTCATTAAAACTTACACGTAACATGGCTAAACTATGCTCTAAACTCTTGATCTCTGCACGAGCTGCTAATGACCTACGGCATTTGTGACTGGTAGAAGGAGAGGCGATAGGTCTTACAGGGCATCTACCTGGACCGAGGTTGGATGAAACTTAGCAGCTGACAGCAAGGTTACTTGCAGGTGAGACTCATACTCTCGTGCTCGAGAGACATGTTTGTTAACGCTCAAACTAATCAGTGATTACAGTACAATACATTACAACACTTAGAAAGAAACTTTTTCATGCCAGAACATATCAAACCTTCCAAGTTTAGTCATGAGATGAGATGTCATGGGATGAGAGGCATGAAGTAATTCAGTGCAACATCAAAAAATACTAGCCAGAAAAAATCTCTGTTCAAACCTAAAACTGGTTACAATCAGCATAAAAAAGTCTTTCTTGTAATAACGCTCCAAAGCAAATAATCCGATTTAAGTATACCCAGATCTAAATGTGAGTATAAGCCCACATATCAATACCGGTTCACACGTACGCAGTACCTAAGATTCTCGCAACAGGCGTAACTAAACTTCCTAGGTTGATGACTATAGCAGAGGAGTAACTTGGATTGTTGTTGCAATTTCCTGCATGGAATTATTGAGAGAAAGAAGTTCAAGAGATGTCGTGTTTCCTGTCATCGGACCAACATACACGTAGTTGCCAATGTTCTCGATGGCATAGATCATCGGAAACGAGAAAACGATGCCACAGAAAACTCCAAGTATCAGACAAAATGCAGCCATCATTCCCGCGATTCCCTTGTACTTGTCATCCACATTGCTACAAAATTGTCAACAGCCAAAACTTTAAGTGGCAGCAATCTACACAGAGAGGATTTATTAACACAAAAGTAAACAGCTTTCGTAAAAAAATTCTCAAATTCATAAATCTTCCAAGAATCTTGCAAAGTGACCCTTAAAACCATCACTGTGAACCAGGGAGATTTTCAGCCATGTCTCAAATTACCGTCACCAAGTACTCTGATTTTATCCATCTGTGTGTGTATGCATGTATGTAAACTATGTATGTATGTATGAATGCATGTATTAACGAGCACTTGTTATAGCGCCTCTTCAAGATTTCTACTCAGAGGCGTTCCCGACTGCAGCACGGACAATGAACCAGAGTTTCACGCCAAAGTGCATGTATGAGCAACTGCAAGTGAAGGATTTGTTCAGGGTTCATACGCATCGGCCGAGGTCACATAGTGGAGCATAATTTCAGTTGGCCTTCGAAATTCTCAAGATCAGGGTGTAGAATCAGGGTGAACATCCTGCTTGTTGTAGAGCCAGCAAATTTGCTCCGATCTATGACACTTTGGAAAGCATTCTCATAACTCACTGGACGTGGACACCGGATCAAAATTGTAAATAAAGTAAAAGTACGGCAGGTTTTCATAATGCAATTTTACACAGTGGTAAGCAAAATAAAAGCCAACTGACAAACGTATCTAATACATTGCTCAATCCAGAGTATTTGCCTGCAAAGGTCCCTCCATATGGAATGGACTTCCACCACTAGTTCGCTCTGCCATCCTCTCTGGTAGTCTTCCCTAATTTTTCTCTTGTCTCAAAACCTGTCTTTTTTCTCAGGGTTGCACACACTAAAAGCACTTCCGAAAGGTTTTTGCTGTGATAAGTACTTTATAAATGGTCAGAAACAATACCACACTATAAGACACTGAGGAACTGATCAGCTTACCTGGGTGCATACATCATCGTAAGACTGCTGAAGTAGCCGCTGGTCAGTGCCATCAGAATGCTACCTGCACAGTAGACGTAGTCATTTCCAAACCAGATGGGCATACTGCGTCTCTCTGGACGGAAGTTGCACAGCATAAAGAACGGTATGAAGACAACGCGAGCGAGAACTGGAATCCAGATGTACTTTGGTCCTGGCTATGCAGACGGATGAAACAGAATCGTTATCCATTTATTACTTTCACAAACACCATCGGAAACTCCAAAGTATACTTAGCACTTGAATTTAATTTGAACTCGTAAATTTACATAATACTACTGCAAGAGACAGCAACAGAGATGCTTCGGACATGATGCCAAATAATGTCTGAATACACTATAAAATAAAATTTTAATACCTTGTGCACACTGCACAGCACTGCCAAGTTCTTGCTCACAAGCAGTCAAAACAACAGATGCACTAACCAAAACAGTGGTACAGCCCTACAGAAAATCTATCGCAGAGTCCGTGATATTGCCAATGTTAGCCAATCTGAGATTTCATTTTCAGCATACTGTACTGCATGCTAAACCACATGTAACATAATATTTGATAATAATAAAAATAATATTTGATTCCAAATAATTAATTACAGTTTCAAGCACAGGACACTCAAATCAAGTCCAGTTTTGTACTAGATTAAAAGATGCATAGAAGTGTAATATTGTTTAAAAAAAAGCAGGCCTACCTTTTGAATAAATTCCGTAGACAAGCTACCAACAACAGCAAAGAGGTTGAAGAAGAGGAAACAAGTAACCAGACCAAAGAACTTTTCTACAAATAGTGAAAGAATTTATTTGAACACATTCTCAAATACTTGTACAAATCATTTATGCCACAAATATTTAAGAGATGCTTACCTGTAGACTACTTAAACTTCTAGTGTAATTAAATGGCAAAACTGCACGACATTAAGTACTCGTACAGACTCTCAACAAAAGGTGCTACTTAAATTTGAGTTTGTTTGTTCAAGTATCCATTCATGTTCATGCCTTCCTGTTGTACAAGAGGTGCTCCCAATTCAGGCCAGTTGCTCTTCTGGTTCTCTGCCCCTTAGCCAACTAAGCCAAGTTCATATATCTGATATTGCCATTCCTCTTGCTGCTGAGCCTATTATCTGAGCTATTCATATCCATCCAGAGCGCCTCTGAACGGTTCACCCTACTAGAGGCGCTTTATAAATGTTTAAATACAATACAATACAATCCTATCATCATCCAATCCAGTTTCACGCCGTGGTCTTACTCTGGTCTCTCTCCCTTCTATTGTTACTTTGATGACCAGTCTTAGAAGCGAATCTCCTCTCAGCGTGTGTCTAACCCATTTCCTTCGCCTCTCTTGTATTTAAAGCTAACAATTTCAATTATATTGCTTAAAGGTATATAATATACAGCATCCTTGGTCATAGCATGCAAACTTAGGGAAAGTCATAGCAGGTAGAACGCCCAACAGCGTAGAAAAGGCAAAATGTTGCATTGTTGAAGTGCATGCATTAATACCATTCAATCACTGCACGTGTCCAAAAGACACACCCAGAGGTGCTCCAAGCACGGCCCCATTGAACAACCTATTGCAAGTAGCTTTTTGAAGTTGGATTGAATTACCGATCAATTTACAAACAGCTTTCAACTTCAAAACCTGTAATTCTGCACATGTCAAACTTAGTAAAGAACAAGAGCGAACGAATAGCTACATAACAAAACGATGTCTACCATTGATAATGAAATTCGGGTCAACTGCTTTGATTCCTGCTTCGATCGCTGGAAAGCACGTCAGGGTAACAAAGAAGACAAAGAAGACACTGAGCAGGTGGACCCAGCACTAAGATCAAACATAAGAACACACAAATTTAATCAACATTATAAGTTTCCAAGTTATATTTTAAAACAGAAGGCATTGCACAAAGTGACTCTCAACAAAAGCATAAACTTTAAAAGTCAGTATCAATTAAACCATGCCAAGTGCTTCAAGGATAGATTTCATGGTGTAAACGTATGTAAAAGAATCTTAACAGCTTCTGATGACAAATAATTTAATATCTTGCTGAATTTGCGAAGTACATCGGCCAATTACTAAACATTTCTACAACAAAATTTACCTTTTTGACAACAATCAAGTACTTTTCAGAGTAGGAGGTGTCCTCCGCTGCAGAAGCATGTTTGCTTTTAGAAGCAAGTTCAAAGTGATGCTTGTAAAATGGCTGAAATGCAGATAATTGTTTATGTTTCACTGCAAGTAAACACCGTAACATAATTTGCAATTTGATTCCAAATAATTAATTATAGTCTTGATCATTTCTAGTCTTTATTTTTAGTTATTTCTCGCATTTGCAAATAGTGCGCCTTCAAGCTCTCTCCTCTGAAGCACTCCCAACTACAGCGCAGACACTACATCGGAGTTTCATGCAGAAGCACACGAGCAGTTTGTAAAGGACTTGCTCAAGGTCCCTCGTGGCGGTTTTAGGTGGATTTGAACCTGGAACTCTCCGGCTCCAACGCACCGAACCCATTACTGCACCACAGCACCCTGAGATCTGTCATATCATTCTGAGGTCTTATATAGAGACAATCAATAATGTTAATAGTCATGTTCACTGTCACAAATTTTTTTATTTAGTTGGTTAAGGAAACGAAAAAAATGAATTGAAATGAATTGATTTCAAGTCAATGAAAGATTTCGAGCATATAATGGGATACACGGTCGGACTTGGTGAACCCCCCAATAAGCCATGCGGCAGCCCAGTGGTATCCTTGTTGTCCAACTGGCTAAGTCATCCACTACCCAGGGTAGAAGTTAGTGTTATTGGCCCTGTACTCTGGAATGGTCTCACTTTAAAATTCAGATGTGAGCCATTTAGTCCACCAAGGTGGTGGACTAAATGGCTCACATCTGAATTTTAAAGTGTTCTACAAGCACATGAAGTCTGCATTGTTTGATCGTGGGACCTTCCTTCTTGGTCAGAAGCGCAGCTGACAAGTTCATATGGAGGTTGTATCTTTACAAATTTGATTCAATCGTTTACGTGCCTTTCTAGAACCTCTCAAAAGCCCAAAAAATATGGCAATTTACTGTTATACTGGCAACATGAATTCAATTAGGTCAAGTGTTGCAAGGCCATAACTAAACAATACACAATAGTGCAACTCCACAATGTCAATTACATGGCAGGTTCCAGCAACACTATGAAGAAAAATGTCTCAAGGTCCAAAGGCCACCGTGCTCCAGTGTTTAAAACTGGAATTCGAATTCACTCAAAAAATTTTATTAGTTGCCCATCACTATCATGAATGTTATGAATAATTATAATCACCGTGATTGAGGCAAATATAAATAAATCGGTCAAATGATACCAAGTAACGCTGTTGACAACTAGTGCTTATAGTTTACATGTGCTACTTACCAGAAGTGCCAAGCCAAAGTATGTGTCAAATGCCACAAGCAGAATAAAAATGGCCGTCAGAAAGTAGTATATCGCTGACGTTCGAGGATCTGGAGTAGCTGCAAAAAAGCATATAAATTTTTGCTTTTAAGGCATTCGAAATTAGCAATCTGATATATATTATTTCTGATACATATTATTGCTGCTGCACTGGTTATCAGCAGATCACTCTTTAGACTTAAACCAATGCTTTTCAGCATAGTTAACTTCAATAAATTGTAATGGTAATAGTACTAACAATTCCATTAATAAATGTTTACTTCAAGGTTTAAGATAATACACAATTTCTTGACGTTCAATATGAACATAATTATGACATAATACATCAACGACAATAGAATTGCAGGAAAATGAAAGCATTGTCTTAACAGTATTTACCTGCAGCAGCAATCAAGGCAATGATTGAAGTCACCAGACCACTGACATTCTACAATTATCAAGTAAAATATTTTGCCATCTTATCGAATTTTTAAAATTTTATTTAGAGTAATGCATGCAACATAAACTGATGGAATAATACAATCTGCGAACAGTCTCGACAATTTTTCAGTTCGGTGTCACAAGATAAAAAAAAACCTTAAACAGGACAAACAGCTCGCAATGAAAGTCCATAATTTAAAAAAAGATGTTAAGCGAACAATAAATCGATGATCTTATACTAAATTTTACAGATCTTAATGCAAAGCAACTGGCACATTTTATACAGGATTTAACAGTCTCTGGTCAATTCCTGTTCAGTGTACCACCAAGACAGAAAAACCGGTTAAAAACACAGCGAAATCACGACCGACAAATTAAGGAAGCAAAATTCAAACAATTCACAGTCTACGAGGTTCACATAAAACAAAATTGTATCATGATAAATAGATTTGTTTAAATTTGACCATAACTGAAATAGCATAATCTAAAAAATTGACGACTGAAAAATTATCAAAAGTTTCCCAAGAATTCAGAGAACCAACCGATCCGAGAACGACAGCGTTCGTATACTTCTGCGGAAGGCAGGCGGCAGTTCCGTAAATACTGTTCTGGTAGATGCCATTGGCCACTGTAAATATACAACCAACAGTTTATAGTTGTAAATTAATAATTCATTGAGTAATGTCATAGAGATGTAAATCAGCATTTAACTATATAAATAAAAATAACAGAGGTTGCTTAAAGCAACTGGAAGGAAAAATAATGTTGTTTAAGCGACTGTTGATTAATGGGGGAAAAACATACCGTTTATAATCACCACAGTGAACATTGTTATCCAAAAGAATGGTCCTGGCCCTGAAATTCAAGAAAAAGTGCATAAAACATAAATTATTATCCAAACAACAAATCAAATGACATTATATTAAATTTTACACATTGTGATTTAGAGTATTAACTTTGTTATATCTTAAGATATATGTGGGATTCAAGGAAAACACACCAAGTACTTTACTTCTTATACAAAAATTCAATGGTTGGCAGAGCTTTATGATCAAATGATTAGCAGTTTAAATAGTCAGACTCATATATTTCAAAATCATATATTTTATTTGTTATGGCCTTAGCCTGCATGTTTTAGAATTTCTTTTTGGGTCTATACAGATTTCAACGGCTCCAGATTAAAGCTGAAACTTCATGACAAGCTTAAGTAAAAAGAGCTTGAACTGTACGGCACTTACACCCGGTGGAGTCAATCATCGCCAGGCCAATTGTCAGAACAAACATTATGACGATGACAATGATGCTGAAAACAATCCGGATGGCAGGAGATCCACTAGAATGACAAATTTTCAGAAACATGCAAATATTTACAAAGCCAATTTACACATTAACACAACAAAATCAACAGAAGCAGACATCAAGTGTCTGGATGTATATACACCTTTAGATGTCAAATCTTTCAGTGTCTTCACTAATCTAAATCTATGGCAACTCAGAGTTGGCTTGGTGCTATGGATATGATGCTGGCCAATGTAAAGAGGTCAAACAATGCTAATACCAATCACCACTTTGGTGCATTACAATCCAGTGAAACCAAGTCACCTTAAGTATCAAGGTCAGTATAGGGCAACAGAACACTAAATAGAAAGTTACTTCTATTGTATATGAGCATCTGAAAGTCACAGGTGTCCTGCTTGAAGTGACACTCTTGTTCGCACTTAATGATAAAGAATGAACAATGGCGACTGACAATTAACCTTACCTCTTAAACTGGCAGAATAAGTTAACTCCATTGAACAGAACATTTGGTATCTGAGCGACAAAACCGAGGCAACTGAGGAAATAATCACGATATATGCTCGCACTTTCTGCAGCAGTACCATTCACATCAGGTGAATCCTTCAATTTGTAGTTCGTGAAGTACTAAAAAACAAAGGCCACACAAACTTAACACTTCTAGTTTAGACTGCTTGGACATTACAGAACACAGTAAAAATCATTAATGCTGGGCAAGAAGCCCAGAATAATGTTTTCCAATTTTTAAAGATTCCAAGTTCCATTTCTATTTAGTGATAACAGCACTGATCAATTTTAACTCACAAACTAGTACTTATTCATGTCTTCATTTTACGGATAATCCAATTGCAAAAATTAATCAATGATCATAATGGACTAATTAAACGTCAACTTGTGCAGCCGTAGATTTAATTGGTCAGGGCATTTACTCCAAGGTTGTCTACTAAAAAACTTTATTCAGGCCCAGGGTAAAACAACGTCTAAGCGTTGAATTTGTTCAATTATTTTTCAGTATTTAAATTATTTTAATCACATATTTAGGAAAACAAAAAAATGCTTTCTATGCATTACCAAGAACAGATAAACCCAATTTTTGCATTTGCATCAAATTCTTGGTGTGAGAAATATTGAAATACAGTGTGTAAAACTGTTACTCACAATTTTATTTTTAACTTGATGTAGAACTGAACCATAATATAAAAAAAACTAGAAACTGCAAAAATACTTTATTGAGTTTGAATGGCAAAATGAACACATACCTCGTTTGCATTGATGAACATGTTCCACGGCATCAGAACGCCAACACCATGTATCAGCAGAATCAAGTACACCAGATAGTATCTAAAACAAAATAATTTCAAACACAAAACTCAGATTTACACTTTAATGCAGAACTGTAGAGCAACCCTAACTTAACTCTTAAAATATATTATCACTACCTCATTTTGAAATTTGTTTAGTAATTATGTAACCACAATTTTTCACTTTAATTTCAACAATCTTACAATAAAGAAAAATTACTGGAATCAACTGTCTTGTCACTGTCAACTAAACCCAATTGCAGGTGTAATTGAGATCCTTTTTTAGCAAAAATCCAGTAAAGTAATGTAAAGAAACATGCAAATAACCCAGAAAAAAATGTGACTTGAAAACAAAGAGCTAACATAAAATGTCACACTTCTAAAGACAGTAACTAGAAGCTGATTGCTGTGCTACGTCAAAAACACAGAATTTGCTTTTAGTCCAGCCCAATGCATCGTAACATCATTAAAAAGCCAATACCAACAAGGGCATGCTGATACATGGAAATGGTTGCTTAGAACAGTGTTTCTTTGGTGCTCTATCTGCCAGGCACTCAAATTTAATGGCAACTGAGTACAAACAAACTTAGAAGATATCAATTCAAAGTTATGCACTAACTTTCAAATGCCATTAAGAATGATTCAGCCTAGTACTGTCAGTCTGTCACACAGTAACTTTTCTTTTCTTTAATTTAACAGAAGAAATCTATCTTTAGCACACAACTGTCAGTACCTATCTTTAGGATCTGAGAGAGTAGAGTCGAATTTAACCCTGATTTCTGCCTCCTCCTCTTTCTCCGACGCCAGAAGACCCGTTTTCTCAACGGATCCAGCTGCAAACAAACAATTAAATATGAAAGTGAGAACAAATCAGCATTAACTTCCAAACTTTACATAAAAATTTCGTAAAATCAAGACTTTTTCTATTCATTTGCCTCATTTCACTTTGAGATCATATAAAACATTATTAAATTGTCTATTGCAATCATACTGTTTACATGACTAACATCTTCTACAAAAACCTTGAACATAGCAGACAGCAGATAGTAACTGTTTCTAACCTGAATTTGATGCAACATTCTTGAACTCCACCTCCAAATCTGGTCGATTGTCTCCCATCATGAGTAGCTTTTTTTCTTGCAGTCAGAACTGTAAAACATGTATCACAAATGATGTAAAATTTACGAACATTCTTATATTTTGCTTAAAAGTTCTTTGAACCACTTTAAGGCAGTGTTTAACTTTGCCTTGAAGTCAGTTATAAAATCTGAATAATGCGCTAACCCCTAGAGTTGAGAAAATGGTGTAGATACAGTGATTTCACTCAAACCATTTTCTCAAACCTTTCAGTTTCACTTTTGCAATACTTCAGACCAGTGATGTGAATAAATGGCCATTTACTAAAGCACTTAATGCTCCAGAGTAAGCAATCAATATCAAACAGACACTACTTAGGAATTCCAGAAACACTGCCACCATAGCTCAACCCAAAAGCTGCCGATCAGTTTATTAGCACGGCCAAATTTTTAACTTACAGTCAATAGTACTTGCAAACCAGTGCCCTGAATGGCAGAAGGTGTCTATGCTCACACAGCATAAAGTCATTATAATAAGCCGCAAGTACACAGTCCAGAAATAACTCCAGTGACTAATATATAAATGGTGCAGTGCTGTAAAAAACCTTGAGGCTTAATTCACCCTAGACTGCTGCCTTCCTTTCCACAACAAACAAGAACAGCCTATCATAAACTGAAGCACTAGCTAGAGCTGTTAATAAAGGCATCGTTGTGGCCTGTAAAACTTTGCCACTGCTTTACTCAGGTGGTGCCAGTCCCAAAACTGGATAAAGGAGGAGGGCAATGCTAAATTATATATGCTATAACACGTCATTAAACAGAAACTACTAAGTACTGCCTAAATACAGACACATTAATAGACATTAAATTGCAACATGTTACAGCAATCAAGAAAGTGTTCAACAGAATTTAGAAGCATTGTGCACTGTAGCAAAAAACAAATCGCAAGTCGCACCGCTCTCAAAAACACAGTCTGCACACACACACACACACACGTTGATTTGGAATACAAAAAATAAAAGCATTTATAGACAAATACAATATATTATTTTCTCAAAAGATCATCAAAGCATTTTAGCTTCATGACACTTGCCAATCCCCACCAAACAGGGAGACAAAGTATTCTTGTGAGGGTAGTAGCTCCAGCAATGTCAAACAGGTGTTGTCCATGAAGACCATGGGCGACCAAAACACGTAGAATGATTATGGATCGCTGGGCTTTGCAGTGTATTTCAAGTATTTGTCAATGTGTGCCTCAAAGCAAAGATCAGAGACAGTCACACACAAAACAATCATCTCCTGGACCCACTCGATGACAAAGATGGGGGTAGAGACAGAGAAATAGCTTAGGACCTAGGTCACCTGATGACCATTTCTCACATCTGTGTAACTGCTCTACATTCAAAGTTTGGGAAGTCTGTAAACGAAAAACTTCACAAGTTACGCAATTTGCGTACAATTTTAGTCCTGCTCCAATCTTCTTCAGCAGCTAATATCAGGGGTCATTGGTCAACCCGAATCACCAAAACCAGAATATTAACTGAAAATACACAAAGTTTGATATCTAAAAAGTTTGATTTCCCAAAAAAACAGGTCAACAGAAGGCAGCCGAACTCCTGAAAACTATTAAGCTGTTAACTTAATACATGTCATAATTAATGGTCCTGTTAGTGCCGTTGGCCCGTTGATAATACAGCTCATTGTCTAAAAATCTTTAGGTTGCATGAAAATTGATTTTGGGATCAAGCCTGAAATACATTTAAGTAATTTGGGTTTCAAGGATTCAGGCCGCACCCCTAATATCTTGATCAGTTTTTACTGTAGACACTTGAAACCCACCACTTCTTCATGGTCAGGAATACTAGGTGAAAGTATCACGAAATTCTGAATCAGTGAGTCGAAGCAAGTGATTAAGGTGACCCTACAATCCTTGTTGGTAATCCTGAAGACTGTGTGCACGTATACAAAACAATATGGTTGCAAACGACTGTACTAAAATAGAGTGCAGCAGCCTATCACCTGCACCCCGCAATGCAAAGCGGTCAGTAAGTCAGTAATCAAAGCAAAAGGAGATATATAACAGTTAAATATGCAGTAAATAGAAACGAGAAAGTAATACGATTTGGAAATGCAACGTTTAATATGATTGAACGATTGCACAGAAATAACGAAAAGAATAGGTCTGCTTCGATTGATTACTTATTTGCTCACCGTGTTGCATTGTGGGATGCAGGTGATCGGTCGCTGTGCTCTATTTTAGTGCAGTCGCTGGCAACCATATTGTTTTTGTTAAGGGCACGCAGTCTTCGGGATTACCTCCTTGTCTATTTTGTGTTAACCAATAAGAGCACACTTAAGCATTCCGAAGTCATGTCCATACTATGCATTCGCAGGCGGTCCTCGATATTAGAAGAATACTCAAAGTTTACTAATCTAACTACCCTCTGTTTTCTGGTGACTCCAGGCCGTTCAAGTTTAATGTGCGAAACCAAGAATAGCAATTGGTGAAGTGGGTATTTACACCAAGTTCCGGGACAACTTTGGATCAATTCGAGACACGGTAAGCATAAGGCCGATATCAGAACCGCCCAGATGAATCCGGTAGGGTTGGCAGCCCTACATTAAGGTCAACCAATCGCTCTATGATATACGTATTCTAATTTCTCATGGACTCACAGGTCTTCACCTTTATGACGTTGTTCGGGTCACAACGTTGGCCCGTCTTCTCTATGCTTCTCCTGCATGGTATGGATTTGCTTAATGCTGCACAGCGAACACGTATTAACGCAATCATACTTAAAATGGCATGACATAAACATCTGTCTGAAGACCAGAAGTCTTTTGATGACCTCTATGGCTGTGCTCTCTTTTTCTTCTGTGCTTTACAATCCTAGTTATGCTCTGAATTGTCTGGTACCTCCTATTAAGAATGTCGCTGCTACCTACTTCCTCTGCCCTCGATCACACAATCGACAGACTCCACGTGCTGATTCAGTAACTAGAAAAGTTTCAGTATATTTTTCACACATTATTAGGCCTATTTATTATTTAGTTATGTAAATATATATATATATAATTCATTGTTTTTCATAACTGATCTATGTTCCCGCAGTGCATTTGCAGGCGGTTCATTAAAGCATACACTTACCTACTTGCATGACAAAAATGAATAAGTCATGGCTCACCCACGTGTTTACCAACGACTTCGGTTACACTAAACTTAATAATCATCGACTAAATCAGTATTATTAGAAGAATAAGATCGGTAACAATAAGTTTACCTAAAAGCAATACAACCCGCCAATATCTCTTACAAATTAAACCGCCAAATCGACGACTCCGTCCTTTGTCAATCGTGGTAATATGACTGAATACCACATACTACATAATTATGCAAAGCTCCTCCCATTTTGCGTAATTAGGTCAGAAAAAGCGCCACCTGGTGGCTTTGGGGTTAGGAAGCTCGCGAGGATAGTATAGAGCTGCCGGTGACCTTTTGTTTTGGTGTAGGCCTGTCGTAATCGTAATCTACAAATTTATAAAGCGCCACTCGAAAGCCAAGCGCAGTGCACCAACTTATTCATGAGTGCTGTGTCTAGTCAGAGGGGTTGTTCGGAATGTTGATTCGTTGAATGTAACACGGTTTGTGAGTCACTTTGTCGTGCTTGTGTAAGGTTTGGGCCCCCACAGTTTTACCGAACAGGGCCCCACATTTGTTAATCCGGCCCTGCAGTGTGGTGTATACTTAACAACCCTGCCAAGTCTCTATTTTGTGTTAATTTGCTGAGTCGATTTTCCTAAGATTCTTCCACTAATAGCCTAAGCCTAAATCGTCTCATAGCGATCGAACTAATCCGTTAAATTATAGTATTGTCGCTGGTTCGATGTGTGTATTCGTTTAATAAGCAAAAACAGGTTGGCAAACCGCAACCTGGTAAAATGATGACAGGGAGGGAGGGATTGGCATTCTTTGCATTTAGCTGAAGCCGTACCGATACAGGCAAAGGCGTAGGCTATAGCCCTAGAATAGTCACCACAACGACGTTGATGCGAGCTAACATAAATGCGAGTGGCTTTGCTTAGCCTACTTGCATTCTACTTTGCACGTAGGCCATAGACCCTATACTGTTGAAGCCTACCACTCGGTGTGCTTTATGCGTGAACGAACTCATTAGGCCTATTGCTGTAGGTTCTAATAGGCCAGCAATTTAAATTCAGTAGAGTTTCGCACATTTTAAATTGTATGCACTTAAAGGTGACCTGGTCTTGCTTACGAGAACTCTTATCTGCAAAAAATCTACATAAATTAATTATCAGCGTCCAAGGCCTAAGCGAACATAATTTATTATGTGAGAGAATAGATTAGACTAATTAGGAGTAGGCCTAGATCCTATTTCCACTCAATGCCCGAAGGAACGACGTACACAGACTGTCAGAGAAAAATATGAAACGAGATGTTGGCCTAAACTGAGAATTAAGTTCCCCAGGGCCACTGACGATCACGTGATCACGTGAACAGCCACAGCCTATTATAGTCAACGTGCATGCATGTTGCTGTTTAACGACGACACTGTGGCATAACATAGACGATTAGTGTCGCCCTCCTCCTTTATCCAGACTTTGGACTATAGGCGTAGGAGGCGGGGTCCATAGGGGGCAAATGCTCCCCAAATTTTGGGCAAATGTGTTTTTCGGGCAAAACAGGCACGGGCAAACAGGCATAGTAGGATTTTTCGGGCACACAGAGGTAAAACAGCTATATTTTCTGAAGATTTGTACAAAATGTCTAAAAAAAGGTCATCAGTTATTTCGGCTGGGAAATCGTTATTTCGGGGTGGGAAATCGAAATGACTAAAAAAAAGGTCATCAGAAAATTTGGTCGATGAAAAATTTCCACCAAAAAATGGGAAAAAATGTAAAGTACACTTTTCGGGCGCAAAAGTCAAATCTTTGCCCCCCCCAACGCCGAAATGTCCCATACGCCTATGCTTGGGACTGGCACTACTTGAGTGCAAACAATGGCAGCGTGCATGCTGCATGGTGAACGTTCAACAGGACACCCAGCCTATAGGCCTATAATTGTGGCGTTGTAGGTCAAGATAGTCTAATAAAAAATCTAAGCTGGATCTATTATAGGCGTTAGACTCACCGTTGACGACGATGCAAATGTTAGACCCTCCTATGTCTTTGCTGTATAGGCTTATTCTTAACCAATTCAATGGCTTTGTCGTTGTATATATATAGAACTACATAGGCCAGTCTATTCAGTCTAATTCAGAAATCGTCGGTTGTTCTTGAAGTTGCCATGCTATGTTGTCTTCTTAGTCACAATGAGCCTACGGCGGCTACGGCCTTTCTAAGGCTCCCTCGGGTGTGGATCTGTCTATAGGGCCTGGTGCATTCACACGGATGGATTGTCATCAGGGGTCGTATTCACGACGATATCGTAAGTCTTAGTCCCAAACTTTATGACGCACAACACCGACTCTTGGACGCATATACTAACTAGTCACAACGTAGCCTATAGCGCTCAGTTAGTACGTAAGATAAGATGTCATCGTGCAAACAGCCCAGGACTGGAATGGTCTATGGAGAACTCCGATACTGTCAAACATTGGCATTCCATCAGCAGAACATAGTAGGTCTCCTAGTTCGGGCAGACGGATATAATCAGCACCTGCTTTACATTATCTATGCTGCAGACCTTGTCCCCTCCTGTTGGTCTTGAGTCAATCTTATGCAGACGACCCCAGGCATATAATTATGTTCACTGCCTGGCGTCTACAGCTGGTACAGCGGTTCAAGCAAAAATTGGGCCATGCAGACTTTAGAAGCTTGAGTGTTTCCAAACCGTCTATACGACTAAACCCAAACAGGGTTCAATGATTTGTATGGGGCTCGGCCCTCGCCAACAACTTGCAAAACTACACTTCGAAGCTTTAACTCTTGAGTTTCCTGGGGTTACATCTGCCTTCTTTGTTCGTGACCTTGGTGCTACATGTAAGTTGTTCAAGTCCACGCAACACATCAATCTACTTTGTCGTCATTACTACTACCAACTACGCCAGCTCAGGGTGGTATCTCGATCTCTGACCCCATACTGCTGTTACTACTTTCATTCATGCCTTGTGATTATACCTAGCCTGGACTTTTGCAGCGCCCTCTATAGGTGTCTTGACCGTGTTCAACCATATATGGGTCATATCCCTAAATTTGGACAAGTCACGGAGTATACATGCGGAATGTACTCCACAGGCTTTCAATTCCGCAGCGAACCGCCTATAATGGGTTTCTGCATGGGTCTGACGCTGCATGAAGAATATGGATCTCTGTAGGCTATCAGATTCTGCGGGGTTCTGCTGTCCCACCCGCGGTGTTCAGCAGCGATCTACTCTCCGATCGGCTGATCATAGCTGAACTCTTAGTCTCTCGCTCGAGGTAAGGGCTACTATTCTGCAGTGGTGTTCATTCACGCCGTTCACGGTGGCTGGCCCTAGAATCCCTATTGCGCTTCGCCTGCTGGTGCCTTAACGTCAGTTAACCACTATGCATATTCCTTTCGAGCTTGAAAACTGCTTTGGACCGGCAGGCAGCAACTGCAAATTGTACTACAAGGAACACCATATATTTACCAGCATATTGTAATTGAACATTTACAAAGCGCCATTCAGCGATTCAGAGGCGCTCCCTCCCGACCCAAGTCAATCCCTGTGGCCGGTCATCACTAACAAGCATGATTGCTTTCAGGCGTATGATATCCGATACAGGGAACGAGGAAGGTTGAGACGACGAAAACGCAGGGTCTATATATACGTTGTAAATATCTCGGGTCTACAGATGGCAGGCAATACGCTCAGCCAACATTTCCAGGGGCATTAGGTGGGACCCACATGACATGGGCTCTACATGGGTCCCACATAGGAGTCCTATCGTGGGCACCCGCACATAGGGGCAACTGGCAAAAGGAAAATTTACTCCTGTTGTCTTCACTATTACTTTTTGATTTTGGTTTTACAGAAAATTGCTTTGTGCTATGGCGCTGCTGATACTAATCATGCACAAAGCGAAACCTAGAAATTCACATTTAGAAATCTCTGTGAAAATATTCAGGTTAAAAAATGTCTGCTTTGCACTTCAAGCTATTGCTGAAAAATTAGGACGTTACCTTTTTATTTTGCCCCTCTTGCAAAAATGTCTGTTGGCGCCCATGACTCCTATGATAATTGATTAAGCAATTGTGAACAACTATATAGTTCCCACGACTTCGCTTTATGGGGTTGTATACATAAGTTTCGAAGTTACGATTGCGTGTTGGCAGGACGTAGACAGTGGCGTAGACAAGGGGGGGGTTTCGGGGGTTAAACACTCCCATTGGCCTAGGAAAAAGTGTTTTGAATGGTTATTTATCCACTTAAATTTAAAAAAAACAATTGCTTGTGGTAACAATCGTTTTCTTACTTTATTCCCTTTGTTACTTTATTTCCTTTTTATTTACTGTAATACTGTTGGGTTGGTGTCAGAAAGGGCATCCGACCAGGCCATAAAAACCCCCAATCCCCCACATAATAAATTCCTGGCTACGCCACTGCGTAGACAATTTTCTTTGGTCCATAAAGCCTACGCAAAAACCTATACGCTTTTAGGTATGTGAGTCTCATTCCCAGAGGGCTGACCCAGCTGAAGCCAGTTACCCGACAAAGGCGAAGGTCAATGAGAAACTGTGAGCCTAATGGCGCAGTCAGCTGAAACGGTTTCTATTATAGCTAGTTGTTTTATTTTTTAGACACTCTTCACGGTTGATTGATTGCATTGGTCACCACGTTTTGACATCTCTTCCATGGTTCAACGATCGTCTGTCTTATGTCGGCTTCTTGGAAAGAATATTTCCTTTTCCTTAAAAGATTTGCAAAGGACTGTAACTTCAGCACTGGCCACCGTGTGAACAGTTGAGGGGACTATAGTCCTATTGTAGGTCTATAGAAATTGCAAAAATATCGTGACAATTGAGCGTGGACCTTGAAAGTCATGCATGTAGCTAAATTACTGTAATCACTTACACTTCACTGCAGGTAGACAAGTATTTGTTCGTCTGCTGAAATGACTTTGCAATATCTTACAGAGATGAATTAATAAATAAGCAGGTAATAGTATCGTACTTAAACATTGGCATAGACAATTAAGTGGGTTTCGGGGGTTAAACCCCCAATTGGCCTAGGGAAAAAGTTTTAAAAAAGATTATTTATCGACTTAAATAAGAAAAACAAAACAATTGCTTGTAGTAACAATTATTTTTCTTACTTTATTCTCTTTGTTACTTTATTCTCTTTTTATTTACTGTAATATATATACTGTTAGATTGATGTCAGAAAGCGCATCCGGCCAGGCCATAAAAACCCCAAAACTCCCCCATCATAAACTCCTGGCTACGCCACTGTACTCAAATATCTAAAATAAAGTCCCAGTCAGGTGTATTCTCCTCCCTATACACGCAGAATCGTAGCAGCTGAGTTAGGCCTACATCCCTTTTTTTAATCGAGACTCAATAAGGCATCTTAACATTATTATTGGTGTAGGCCTACATCCCTTTTTTTAATCGAGACTCAATAAGGCATCTTAACATTATTATTGGTGTAGGCCTACATCGTTGAGCTACATTAATCGTGGTTCGTCTTGCATGGTGTTGACGACTTTTAGTTTTCGGATGGGTGGGGTGAGGTGGGGCAAAATGTTATGCTCCTTCCAAGCAATGTCTGTCATGCTAAAGGAATGCAGCATAATGGCTGACTATGGCCTGCAGGTCCTGCATGCAACGGGTCTCAATGGCCTGAAGTTCATCGAGCCTACAATAAGCTTAACTGTTAATAGTCTGTTATTTTTAGTATGGGTAATAACGAAAGCAGTGGCCTACATCTTTAAGTTATTCAAGTCACGGCAAATGTATTCGTGTAGTTATGATATCGATTTTGTAGCTTAGGGAGTCGATAAATCCTCCAACCGATGACGTCAGCCAGATTGCAATTAGCATATGCATAGGGCTATTATATTATATAGTCTGACAACTGCATTCAACCAGCGCTTGCTTGTGTAGGCCTATAATAATGCGGCTCTCATGATATAACAGGTCACGTTACCTCTCCTACCCATCGCAAACACTAGTGTGGTTAATTGCAGTCCGATCTACAGAATGAGCCAAGTTGCACTGTTAGTCTAACTTCATGCAGTCTATGAAAACTTCATTAAATTTTATTCACTCTTCAAACAGATATAAAATCAGATCACCCGATTTAATTAGAATTCTTTAAAATTAATCAAATGCCAAGCATAGTTTTATAAGAAAACAAGAAGACACTGCATGGGAGGTGTAGGTCTACAATGGTCTCAAGACACGTAGGCACAGATACAGATAGAAACGCAAATCGACAAGCAGACATACATAGCAGGTCAGACAGACAGACAGACAGACAGACAGACAGACAGACAGACAGACAGACAGACATGCATGCATGCATGCATGCATACATATATACATACATACATACATACATACATACATACATACATACATACATACATACATACATACATACATACATACATACATGCATACATACATACATACATACATACATACATACATACATACATACATACATACATACATACATACACACATGCATACAGACATACATACAGACAGACAGACAGACATATAGACAGACAGACAGGAGGGCTATAGCACACATACAGATTGTCAGGCAGACATAAAGGTAGGCAAGCAGACATGGAAACAGATTTCATAATCGGGCAGACACGTATACTAAGACACAGATGTTGGCCGATAAACATGAAGGCGGATAGACAGACAGACAAAGAGGCGGACAAACAAACAAACAGCCAGACAATACGAAGATTCAGCGACTGGCCTTGCAGGAAGCGGTGATCGGTGAATGCGAGTCGCTCACTGGCTGTCAATATATAATCCATCCATTTAATAATACCGGCTGCAATGGAACGGAAGAAGCTGCGCGCTCTGTCAGATTCCCAGCTATAACAGAGCTTCCTCTTTGACTCGTTTTTCATTCTCTGCTCCTGAAGGCTGAAGCTGCTCCACATTGTGGCTTCTCTAGATTCGTTCTGCTGTCTACTTGCTGTCTACCCTTCTTGCAGGTGTCAATTTATGTGAATCAGACGACCACTCCTCCTTCGTCCATTGCATTGGATGACTGCTTCATTCACTCGCTGCTTTTGTCGATAAACTACATTGTAGTTCTGCTTCGTATGAGCTGAAATATTCGACCTCGGTCTTCTTGCAACAGTTACTGTTGGTGAACCTTTGCGAAGACTCCCGAGTAGGTCTGCTTTTGTTCTCATAAATGCAGATAGAATATCACACTAACCAAAAAGTGACGGTGCATCTGCAGGAAGTTGCATTAGACCTATACAGCATTAGCGAAGCGCATTAAATTTTAATCGAATGCGAGCAGCAAGTCAAATGGTGAACTATCGAATCAATCCATTTCTATTTTCTTATAAAAATATAACAATTGCTTAAAATCATTGATTACTTCTCTAATTAAGTTTGACATCAGATTAAGATGAAGAGCGTCAATCGTTTTCGTTTTCCATCTCCTTCCATCTTCTGTCTTCTCCATCTGGTCGTTGCTGGAGCTGTTCTTCCGTTCGTAGCATCTCGCTGTCCTCGTCCCTGCTTCTGCAACCCAACCAGTCGCATCGTCTACTGCGCCAGGCGCGCACTTCCGGTCATACCGGAAGTGATTCCGGACGCGACACGCGAACTGAACCTCAACGGAAATGCGTTTCGATCGTCGATCGTCGAACGCCGGAACTTCCGTCGCTACGACGGACGGCGACTGGAGCATCTCTACCTCAGTTCGTGTGGGTTGACGGACATTGAAGTGGACGCCTTCGCTGACCTCGTCAGTCTGCGCTGGCTGGACCTCAGCGATAACAGGGTCGGGGTCGTTCGTAGGGAAGCGCTGCACGGGCTGCGTCTCGAGCATCTCTTCCTGAATGGAAATCGAGGTCTCCAGCTGGAGAGAAACGCCTTCGACGGAGTGACCCTCGGAGGACTGTACCTCTACGACTGTGCTTTGTCCGGAATCGAACCGGAAACGCTGGATCCCCTGGCGGGGCATCTCCGGAAGCTCTGGCTCAACTCGAACGCCATCCAGAGGTTGGACAGTCGACTGATGCGAACCTTTTCGGCGCTGGCAGAACTGCGGCTGGCGTCGAACCCTCTGCGTTGCGACTGCGATCTGGCCTGGCTGAAGGAGCTGTACGACAAGAACCCAGGAGAGGTGTTCCGCGGCAGTGAGGTCCCACAGTGTGCCACTCCGTCGGAACTGGGAGCCAGGCTCTTCGGGAACCTGTCGCTCGTCGACTTCCGTTGCCCTTCCTCTCCCTTCAACCATCATCAGCTGCACTTCATCCATCCGCTGGACGGTTCTGCTTCACCTCACAAGGAGTGGCTTCGATGCGCTGCTGCTGCCGCAACTGATGACTCAACGACACCGTTCCACTCGACCAGTCAACCGGAAAATCTGTCATCAACGATTGCATCGCCTTGGCCATCATCATCATCATCGTCGTCGTTGTCATCATCACCATCATCGTATTTGAAATTCCAGTATGATGACAAGCAGAAATCTTCTGCTCGAAAGCTGATTACGTTCTCTGGCGACATCGAGTCTTCTTCCGATTCTTTCGCTGACTTCTCTGGAGTTTACGCATGCGCACTGAGCAACCGGAAGAACGTGACGAGGAAGGTGAGACTGTCATGGTCGCTGCTTCCTGATGGCGACTCGAGTCAACCCTGGGGCCACCAGGCTGCATCCACCCACTCTCCGGACCAACAGACATTCAACGAACACGTGCCACACCAATCACGAATCAACTTCCGCTACGTCGGGGTCAAAGGTCACAACGGAACTGCCACTGAGGTCAAGGTCATGACCCCGGCAGCTGACACCGTAGTCTTCAGCGCCGCCCACGTGACCGGGGTCGTTGTGGCCACCAACGCTGTGACCTTCGCAGCGGTCTTGACCTTGCTGTCTGGCTGGTCGAGGTACAGAAGACACAGGGCGAGAATGAGAAGGCGGCAATCTGGTCTCAGTCTCGCCGCTTCATCATCACTTAAGCGATGAATTATTCCGTTTCGTTTCGTCCATCGTCGTCTTCTCGTCTTCGTCACGGTTCAATGATTCATCATTTAACCAAATTTCGCTGCTCAAGCGAAGCGATGCAGCCGTCGTGAAATCGATTCGGTCCTGTTCTGAATATATATCTCGCCTCAGCGATGAGAAATTGCATCATATACAGGGTGGGACAAAAAAGAACCCTACGGTTTTTGCCAATATCTTGACCAAAAGTAGGAATTTCGAAAAAACCGTAGGTGTCTTTTTTTGTCCCACCCTGTATATCTATGCGATGAACTGACGGAAGTGCTTCACTAAATAGAAATATTATATCTAGGCACATGGAACATGTCTGGCATAATATATGTAACATATATTATATAATATTTAATATATGTATAGGCCTATGTGTAATTGTATATATATGTATGTGTATAGATATATCGCGTCTGCATACTATATCATATTGCTGTGGTCTTTTTTATCGTGCAGTTCTGCACAATATGTGCATTTCCAAACGGATAATTTGTTAACAATAATTGCTTGCTTACTTTTCAATTTAACCACCTAAACTTGGTTCATCAGTCGATCTACAATGTAGATATGTGGACCATCGTCCAAACTGTGAGCCTGGAGTTGCTTACTTACTTAACTGTGCATACATAAACTGTAACGAAGCATAATTTTTTACACTATATTGATGTAATCTGTGTAACGTGACTGTGTCTACACTATATATATTACAGTAATAATGTAATATAGTGTTATTATGTGATCGTACCGCTGGGCTACATTTTTCTATGTTCGTTGATATGTTGGGTCATCATCGACCTTGTAAGAAGTCGCTAGGAAATACTATTAAAAGCCTTTTCTGTGTTTGTTCCGAGGGATTGGGCGAGGCATATCCACGTCCTCCTTTCACTCCAGCGAGAATTTTGTGCAGTTGAAGGGCGTAATAAGTCTCTGACATTGTCTGTTTGTCTTTTCTGTCTGTCTGTCTGTCTCTCTCTCTGTCTCTCTGTCTCTCTCTCTGTCTCTCTCTCTGTCTGTCTGTCTCTCTGTCTGTCTGTCTGTCTGTCTCTCTCTCTCTGGCTCGTTAAGCCTACGCCTTTGTGGCCGCTGTTCTGGGAATGAGCTCCATATATATATATACACATATATAATATTATATATATTTTATATATATACGGATGCGACTTTGATCACAGGACAATACTCAGGCAATCGCGCATCCAAAGGAAGATTGATGAGTGGCTGCTCATCGAGGGAACAGACGACGCCTGCGGTCCTGAATTGAGTGACCAGATTGACCAGAATGACCAATGACCAGTCCCACGATCATTGCCCAGCAGAGTGACCACTGGCCAAAGTGACCGCGGTTCAACAGAGCGTGTTTTATCTGAACTGTCTTCGCGATTCACTGGCATTCGCCTGTCTGCTGTTTGTATAGCGCGTGAATCCTTTTGAGGATATTTACCACTCAGTTGATTGCGACGGAAAGGCTATTGAAGTGTTGTGGAATGACTTCTCTGAAACTTCGGGTCATAAGTGAACATCAATCAACATCGGAATCATGGGATATCGGAATTATTATACCTGGCTTCAACGCCAACGCTATTTCAGCTCCACGCGTGTCTGCATGGCAGCTTTGATGAAGTATGATGTGACCGGGTTTTGCTCCCTTCAGTTGGTCTTGATGTTCGTCTCGTAGTGTAATCCATTCGCTGAATCTATTACATTCAGGCGGTTACTACGATCGGGGTTTTGGTTGCACTGTTATTGACACCAGGGTCGGATCCAGGAGGGCCAAAATGGCCATGCCCCCCCATTGAGAAATTTCTTAATTTCTTACCAGCTATTCTGGCCCAGAAAGTTGACGTGCTCCCTCCCCGTGAGTAGCTCCGTATGTCCGTCCTCCACACCCATGAGGTTCGCAAACTATTAAGAGGTCTCTTTTGGGGGGGAAATCCGAGGCAGATGACTAAAAAAAGGTCATCAGGTTTTTTGGCGGACCGAAAAAAGGTATCTTTTTTGGGAAATTCGAGACAGATGACTAAAAAAAGTCATCAGGTTTTTTGGCGGACCGATAAGGTATCTTTTTGGAAAATTCGAGACAGATGACCCCCCATCGAAAATTTCTGTATCCGCCCTTGATTGACACGAAGGCTGGCCATCAGTTTCAGTTGTATGACCGTCTTCAATATAGGAAACTCCAATTTACCCGTCTGAATTTGGTATTAAAGCGGATATTGGAAATTCCGAGCTTACGATTACGATGGGGATGATAGTCATGGATGCCCGCAAAGAGGGGCAAGACGGATACTTGTCCGTTCCCACACCTACTTTTACTCAGCTTACTGCTTATGGCTTTCAATAAACCGCTTCGCCCTTAAACACTAGTGGTATATACTAATGATACACGTGGTGAAACCGATAAATGTCTATTTGGAAACCTCTATTAAAATACCCGTGCTCTTAATTTCCTGCTTTGAATTGCCAAGCTCTTCATACAAATTTGACCGTGACTATTTTGTTTGCCCGTCCTGCAAGTCTACGAATTCGCGTACGGGTACCCATACTTTCTAGATGTGCTGTAGGCCTATAGCGGATCGAATTTATGAACCCATGCATATGTAGGCATACGGATACACATACTTTCTAGTCTATGTATAGCGCATCGAATTTATGAACCCATGTCACTTATCTGATTTATCGTGCCTCAACCCACATTTCGGAGTGACCGTGCGCGCTACAATTTAAAGTTTATAATAATAATAATAATAATAATAATAATAATAATATTATTATTATTAATAATAATAATAATAATAATAATAATAATAATAATAATAATAATAATAAAATAACAATAAAATAAAATAATAATAATAAATAATAATAATAAAATAAAATAAAAAATATAATAATAATTTAAAAAATTAAAAATAAATAATAATAATAATAATAATAATAATAATAATAATAATAATAATAATAATAATAATAATAATAATAATAATAATAATAATAGTAACAATAATATTGAATTTATCGAAGGTGAAGAGTGGATCTCGATTGGCGTCGGTCAAGGCTGTATACATAAAAATATTATTATATATACAGGGTGGCTCAAAAAAAAACGTACCACCGGGGAAAATGCGATATCTTCGCCGCCGATTGAACTTTTTCTGCGAAAATATCCCAATTTGTAGGAGAATGAATTTCCAACAATCCCTGAAAGTTTCATTTGAAACTTTTCATGTTTGCAAAAGTTACAGCTGTTCAAACTTAAAATTTCGTTTTTTCAAATATCCGCGGAAAATTTACGTCACTTGTAGATTTCCATGTCATATGATATCACTTTTCCCTACGACCTCAGCATTCGGTTTTGCAGTTTATTGTAAGGTATAATGAGAGTGTCCACTCTCTGCCTTAACACAAGCTCAAATTCTTTTTGTGAAGCTCAGTATGGCCTTGTTGGTCGGGTCCTGCGGCAACTGACCCCACATTAGCAGCAAGACTTGCTTCAGCTGGCCAATGTTCTCCAACTTGGGATTAAATGTCTTGCAGCGTTCCAGCATAGCTCCCCAGACGTGATAAACAAGAGGGTTAAGGTCTGGCGAGTTTGTAAATCATCTTTGCCAATGCATTTACTTCAGTTGATGTCAATAAGGTAGCGCCATCATAATCAACCTTGCCGTGCGAGCAAGCAGGCGCACTGTCCTGCTGCATAATAAAACCAGATGTTAGAGCATACCTGGTCTTCAATGAGTCTGGGTAAGCGAGTTCAATGATGAGTTTGACATCTAACCTACTGAATGGGATTAATTGCAGTCTTTTCTTGCAGCCGCAACACACGCCGGCATATCTGATGCCGAAACCACGATTTGCTTTGCAAACTTGACCTTTCGATTACCAAGCGAATTTCGTGAAAATCGCGCTTTTTCCGTCAGATCAAGCGACCACTTCCTGCCTCTCTTCCGACATCTGATCTTCGTTACATAAACACGTTTGCAGATAGTCTTCAATGTGCTCAGGCTCCACTTTTCACTGGGTATTTTGCTATGATCACGCGATGTCTCAGTCTCTGTTCATGCAAAGTCCGAGTTCCCATTTGATCTTTTGCAGAAACTTTGCCCATGACGTTCATTGTTTGGGTTCACCAATTGAGACCTTAATCTATAAAATATCACCAAATACCAGCAGATTGCTTCATAAACAGCTTCTTTACAGCTCATAGTGAGGTCGTATGACATCATCATCAATGTGTGTGTGTTGTAATTTGCCAAACATCCTAATGAAATCACTTGTATTGGAGCATGATTCTCCGGATAATTGAAAAAACGAAATTTTAAGTTTGAACAGCTGTAACTTTTGCAAACATGAAAAGTTTCAAATGAAACTTTCAGGGATTGTTGTATATTCATTCCCCTTCAAATTGTGAAATTTTCGCAGAAAAACCCCAATCGGCTGCGAAGATATCGCATTTTCCCCGGTGGTACGTTTTTTTTTGAGCCACCCTGTACATGGTCAATTGAATGGTGTTCTTTAACTTAACGATCTGATGACTCGAGTCCACTGTCCACACCTTCATTTTCATGTGCATTAGATGTTGTCCACAGGGTCTCTATTAAATTCGGTCGAACACTGCCAGATCTGAGACTCCATATTTGAATACGAGTCCCGCAAGGGTTCCATGTGACATGTGTTCATACTGGCAGAGGGGAAGTCTAGACGACGCTGCTATCCGGGAACTCAGATTTGAGACCCGCCACATGAGCAATTTTAAGTATGGACATTGGACACGACACCTGAACAAAGAAGACCTCATAAACTAATATAAAACTTATTGGGCTTTTTGGTCACATAATCAGTTTCACGCATTTAAATATATATGCATATATAATATATATATATATATATATATATATATATATATATATATATGGGAACAAGTTATCCACTGCTCTCCGTTAAATCTTCGCTTAAAAGTCTATAGACCTAATCTGCAAACGAACAAAATAAAAAACCAAATAAAATCGCTTTTAAAGGTCTTTGTTTTTCTCTCTTCCACTATACTGCCATCGCTGCCATGCCATTACCTCTTGTGGCACCTCTTCTTCGCATAATCTTGACGAATTCTAACAGCACAAGAATTCTCATACTCTCCATATTATTTGCTGTCCGGTGGAAATTGGAATTTCCAATGCCTTGTTAGAATAGATGAACATGAAAACATTATTATTTTGTAATTATCCGACAGGCAAAGTGAGCTAAATTACCTTTGTTTCTAACCCCAAATTCGAACCCATGGGCACAATACCCCGCTTTCCCTTCCCTTCTCTGCATTTCCTATTCATCCTCATTTCTTTCTTTCCCCCTCCAATTTTTTTATATTTCCGCCTCCTCATGCTCTCCCCCATGCTGCTTACTTAGGCTATATATATGTATATATGTATTGTATATATACCTTTTCTTCTTTTTCCACCTCAGTCCTCTTTTCCTCCAACTTCCACCTGTCACCTTTCTCGTTTACCTACATCCCTGCTTTTCATGCATTGCGGAATGACTCCATAAATTCCCTTCTCTCTCCTTCCCATCTCGTTTTCTCGTCTCTCCTCTTTCTTAAATTCATGCAATTCTTCCTCCTGCTTCTCTTCCTCCCTTTCTTTTTCTCCTCTCTGCCTTTCCCCTTCCTTTCTGACTTACTGGCTTGTTTTATTGCATCCATCATATCTACTCCCCCTTCTTCTGTTTTTTTGCACCCCTCGTACTTCCTCTCCCCATTTGTACTGCCTCTCCCCATTCGGCCTTTTTCTCCCCATTCTTCCCCTCTCTCCCTCATCCACGTTCTTCTATCTTCCAGCTTTCCCTTTCGCGACTTTCGCAACATTAGGTGAAGTCACAAAGGAACATTTTCATAAATCCGCATTCTATGCAAGACATATGAATAACATTACTCTATGGATAAAGAAGAAGAAGAAGATATTCCTCATGCAGGAGGTCACAATGGATGAGCACCGGATGAATGGCGCTATAAAAACGGAAGAACCATTAACCGATACACGCCAGAATATTTTTCACGCACCGTGCACGTATTCTTTGCTGGCACTGAATAGTCTTTTTTATCATTTCATGCTAGAACAAGCCTCATGGATGGCAGAAAATCATTTCGTAAAGAATCGACTTTATGCAATGCGGAATCTGCATCACTGGAATTAAGCGTGGCTTTTAAAACGCTCCAGGACGTTAACTGTGTATACTAGGCCCTATAGGCCTACTGTATAAGGAATGTCATGTAATGTGCCCGGTAATTATTTGCAGTGCGGTGATCAAGGCTGTACTTAAAAATTTTGAGGTGAGTACACGCTGACCGGGAGAAAAATCGACTTGTTGGGTGCGAAATTTCTGATGACTTTCTTTAGTCATCCGCCAAAAAATTTCCCCATTTTCCCGTCCGAAAAATTTGATGACTTTTTTAGTCTTTCGCGTCGAATTTTAAAAAAAACACAACATCTAAATAGCGCGTGTACCATGATTTACTCGCGTATACCCGTGTACCATGTTTTTTTTAAAGTTTCCGAACAAATAGCATAATTAATAATTATTCGAAACTACTGATTTTTACATATACAACTTTGATGCATGTGGCGGGCCTTATTGGAGTTTCCATTACCAGGCAAACTGATCTTGAAATCAATCAGAAATGATAGTAAGAGCTATAAGTTTTATTGCTTATTTAAACACTTAATACCTCATCAGATTGGAACTCAGGGAGGCCATTCTAGATAGCTGGACCCATTACCAAGAATGCTCTTCGCTGCATGGTGACAGCACGCGAAAAAGTGGCAAGGAAGTCTCCACGGGTAGCTGAGCGCAGTGGAAGGCAGCCCATGCAGAGAGACAGAAGCGGGGGTGAATAGCTCACATTAATTGGTAGGATGGAGCTTGAGCCCTGCAGGGTCTACCACTGGAGAAATCGCGGAAATATATGTTAGTTTGTAATAAGTGGCGGTGCTACACCAGGGGAAATCTGGGCAAATGCCGTGGTAAAAAACCGTTGTCCTGCCGCAAGCATTGCCAGAAATTTTCTCTGCCCAGGATTTATTTGGGGCATAAAAAACGCTTCTGCACTGCTTGCTTGTACCAGTGCACTGGCTATGCCCTGGTTAGAAAAAATGTCTAACCATGAATCACTTTAATAATTATTCTTAAGCCGTAAAAGATGGGTACTTAACACTAGACTGGAATAGCCTACTATAATATAAAAAGACATGTTGATATTGCAAAAATAGAAGTAATGAATTAATAATAGACGAATGTCGATTCGTTGAATAGACCTACAGCACGTTTTGTGTGTAATTTTGTCGTCCTTCTGCAAAGTTGGGGGTCCCACAGTGTTAGTGAACAGGGCCCCCACATTTGTTAATCCGGTCCTGCGAAGGAAAGGCATCTAGAAGATTCTGTGTATAGCATCCAACCAGACAGTCTCTTCTGACGAACATGCAATGCTACATAATGCCTCTCTGCGTCTATGAAAATCTTAGCCATTGCAGAAGTGTCTGTTATGAGCAGATAACACGTTTAAGGGACTCTGTGCGAGCTGAGAAATGGCGCTGTCTTAGATTAGCAGCTGACCATGTCTTCATTTGATTTACTTCTCCCAAGGGGTCCGGACCAGAAAGCGGCGCGTACCAAGGCCTCTGGGTGCGAATCATGCGATTTATATAGCGCACTAATCCGGCTGTCGTGCCTCGCATCGGCAGCGGTAAATAAGCAGGAGAGAGAAATCCACGATGGAAAAATAAGTACAGAGGATGTTTGCAATTCCGTCTCATCTTTCCCAGACGCTGTATATATTATAGTAGGCTACTCCGCTTCTTATTCATACTATCTGAATCCTCTTATTCCTCCTCTTCCTCCTCCTGCTATTGTTCCTCCTGCTCCTCCCCTCCTCGTCCTCCCTCATTTTTCTCGTGCTCCTATAATTGTTCCACCTCGTCTTGTTCACGTTCCAATTTCCCGTATTTTTCCAGATCTCGTGTTCTTCACCTACCTACATGTATTCCATTTAAAATTCTTCCACTTTTTTCTCTCTCGTTCCATTTTTTTTATTCGTGTATACGCTCTTGCGTAGGCTACTTCCCTTATTCCTTCTTTCATTTATTCCATCCGTCTTTCATCTGTCTCATTTTCCACGCTCTCCAGCTAATTTCTTTTCCAATTCCCTTCGCCCCATGCAGTTCATTTTGTCTCCAGTGCTTTTTGCTTGTCTATCCTCGTAGTACAACCGCACGGAATGGAGAAATCTTGTCGCCCAATGTTCTGGAAAGAACGGAAGGAACTGAGAGAGAGTGAGATCCTCGTAGTATCATCAAACCATTTTATCCTCAGTAATCTCTCGTCTATATTCTGTTTACCATCAGTTCCGTTCTACCCATTTCCTCCATTATTTCACCATCGGGCCTCGTATTTACTTTATATCTATTCTCAATGTAAGTCTACGAAATTGCTTGTCTCAAATTCGCAAGAGTTGGATCAGTTTCGGCGCTGCTGTCAGAAATCAGGATGTCGCCATGTTTTAGCCTATATATATATATAGTAGAAGGTTGCCATATATGGGCCACGCAAAGGTGACCGTACGTTTTCGCCACAAATTATGAGAAAATAATTATGCATCACGGTCGTCGCATAGATTAGGTATTGATACACCAGTGGATACAATAAAATTTTCATTTGGATAATTTGAATGAAAAATATATTAAAAATAAAAAATCGCATAAGCATGGGCGCCAAAGATCTCGATGGACCATGGAATAAATGTATTGTTATAGGTAGACAAACAGCCCTAATTCATCAACCATTTCTGGTAAAATTACCTTACATTAAACAGTACATATACAATATTTCAATAAATAATAAAAGACAAAAACATTTAATTGTCATTTTATTAATTTTAAAACCTCAAAAAAATAATTTTTTTAGAATATTAACAATTTCTTCTTCTAATTTTCTCACAGTTTAACACTGTCCATATCGCTATCTTTAATAAATTACAAATGCTAGCTTAGTAGAATATAATAGCAGTTAACTGCATTTGTAATAATGAGCATCAATGATAATTGGAAAGTTTTCGCGCATAGTCGCCTAACATGGCCCACACATGTTTCATCTTAGGCAACTTGCACACACCCACTCTCAACTCATGGTACGTTTAAAACAGTAGTGATATTGAATTTCCTGGTATGGTATCCTGTAAGCAATTGAGAAACATGGGTTTATAAACGAATTCCAAACTTTCCAGCAGGTCCAGCCCCGATTTTATATTCATTTTTACCCCAAGCTATTATTAGATCAAGCAGTGTCAATTACTGAGGAAAACAACAAACTGCCTTGAAAGGGATATAATAACCGGGGAGACGGAAGGATCAAGAGGAAGAGGAAGACCAAGAAGAATGTGGATGGATGACGTGTTGGAATGGACGGGACTGTCGATGGAACGAGTGATACGAGCAGCACAGAAGAAAGATCTTTGGAGAAGAACTGTCCATGATGCCGCCAATGTTCGGAAGATCGAATAAGGCACCGACGACGACGACGAGTGTCAATTAACGTTTTGTCTGTTTTTCTCGAAGGTCTTTCTGTGTAGCGTATGTCTAAGTCATTCAAGCTATCTTGTGACCTGCTAGATACGACAGCATCACATGACAATTCCGTTTCAATCCTTGTGGCCAATTATAGAGTGGTCCATCTTAGACGCTGGTCCATCTTAAGCAACCTTCCCCTGTGTATGCAGTGGGGCTAAAAGAGGAAAGCAGGGTTGGCCCCGATTCACTATGCAACTGCTTGCATTGATTGTTCTGTTTTGAGTAAATGCAAAGCTATTCAGCGTAAGATGTCGTCATTAATCAAGTTCACAAGCTGTGGAGTACAAATTAGTACAAATTACAGACGACGTACGTGTGATCTATGGTGAAACCTATCTAAGTGCTGCATCAGATTCCCATTCTCTTATTACTTTCTGAAGCTTCTATAATTTTTATATGATGCAGTTGCGGACTAACGTCATCAGCGTCGTCACTATGGTGGGCCGGGAGGCAGCCACCCATTCCCTGATTAAGCACGAATCGCAAATGGAATTCGTGCAAATGCGGTTAAGTTTTGGAGGTGAAACCAAGGCCGTAGCTAGGGGGGTGTTTTGGGTGTTTGAACACCCCCCGAAATGGAAAATGTGAAAAATAATATAATGCATTTACGAGCATATGACGTAAAAACCATGAAATAAAATCATGAAAACACCCCCCGAAATGGAAAATATAGTTTTTTGGTAAGGGAAATTGGTGAAACACCCCCCGAAATAAAATCCTGGCTACGGCCTTGGGTGAAACCTACCCCTGTTTTTTTACATTCTCTTCCCTTGGTGTTGATCATAAATAGCCCAATCGCAGTTATTAAATGCGAGGGTGACTAGAGTCTCACGCAGACTGGAGTGCGAACCAGATCAACTAATGATTGCTGCAGCTCAATCGAACAGATTGAAGGCCAACACGACTCGTGCCATGAGGACTATTATATTATATGTAACATATGAGACAACACGTGAGTCTGTTTCTAACTGTTAGACACAGGAACTGATCTTTAGCCAAATGATTACTGGTTTAGACGTTCCTTTAGTATTTTCGTGTTTTCATCAGAATGCTATCATCTTTAATACGTAGCATACTGTTGATTTGGAGCAATTTCAAATCGCTGGCCATCCAGACTGCAAAAAGTTCAGTCTATAGAGTCGATAAACTGAGTTCTATAAGAATTCAGTGACAATTTGAAAGAAACTGAAACGGTCACTGAGAAAAGTTTTTCTTTAATTCCATTTATTTTCAAGCGTTTCACAGATAAAAAACACACACACAAAATAATGACACCATAATTCTCTGAGCAATGTTGAACTGAACATTATGATTATACACACTTAATGCACGTTAACAATAATTTAATCCCATTACAAAAATACAACTCTGCTAATTACTGGCGGCGACCTGAGCAATAAACTTCAATTAGTCCTTTATGCCCTTCTCTTCTGACACACTGTAAATGTTCATAAATGGTGTAAAATTGACATATAAAATTAAAAAATGGCTAAAATGGCTACACGTTTTTCATGCTGAAGTGGTGATCACGACGACGACGTTCTACAATGGATATGCTATAAAGTCAACGTAAATTTCTGGCCTTGCAAAAAATAATTTAAATACTTAATCGTGCCCTACATGTGTAGACCGAATCTTTTAGATTCAGTCTCATTCTGGCTCAGCTACCGGCAATTATGGTTCACAGTTACGCAAATAGAACATCATGAGGTTACATTGTATACGGCACACATATAATTAGCAAAAAACGTAAAAACGAGTAGGCTACAATTAACAGCAATTAGAGGAATGAATGGATTTGAAGTGAAAACGAAAATTAACTGAGAACTCTGAAAAGTTCAGAATAATGGTGTAAACGTAAACTCCAAATAACACGAAACAGTGGCAAAAACAAGCATAAAAACGTAAGCAAAAAACCCAGAACAATGGTGATTCATCATAATGCATTAGGTAAACATTAAGTTCACTGATTACGGTCAATAAAACTTGGGCAAAAGCAAAACGCAATCGCTGTTGCAAACATAATTAACACAGCAGCAGAAACTGTAGATGCATCAAAAACGGGAGAGCATAAAACTGTCCTATGACAAGCAGGCCATAAACTCTTTCCTATAAAAAGGACAAAAATGTTTAAAACGACCTTAAAACTCTCTAATAACAAACCCCAATAACGAATTAACAAACAATCTTACAAGAGTTATTCTTAAAATGACGAAATAGAATTAAAAAATTATAAGAATATAAATATATGTTAGTATATGATACGTCATGTAGGTTAGGTATATTTTATACATTCTGAATTGCGATAGTAGCCACAACCAGTCGTCCACGGTAAGTAACTCCACCAAATCATCAATGCAAGAAATTTATCGAATGCAATTTACTTAGCGACATGAAAATACACTGCCAAAGTCGGATCATGCTAGATAACCAAAATAAAAACATAAAATAATGAAATGCTGCGAAATGCTTAGGGCCTATATGTAGCTCTTATGTGTGCCCCCAAGACGCTCTAGTTAGTTACATAGCCTACTTATTAGTTCATCTTAATCAGATTCATAGATGGATACAGCGTTCATAATTTGCATTTAGGTTGTCCGTTAATAATAACTCTGTGGCCATGCATACATGTCATTAATAATGGCGCCTGAGAAATGGACTGGAACATTTATTAAACTTGCAGAGATTAGTGAATAGCAATTGAAATGTAAATCATCAGCGGCTAATCTTAGACTTGAGGTTAATGCTTGCAGGTCCTCGTTCAGCCGACAGACAAAATGACATGTCGATTAACTGAATGAGTGTAGGAATAGAGTGGGCTTAACAGCTTAATGATGTCATTAGGCCTCTATACTAAGATATGTATTGCCCAAACTCTATTACGCCAACAAGAAGCTTTCTCGATATTCTCAAAATAAATGGTGATCTCTAATGGGTAAAACCGTAATACATGCTACTGGCCATATTATTCTCTTATTTGCAAACTGCTAATGCTACTAAAATGATATATCATTGAATAAATAGCTTACTCTTTGTGCTTCACCGATACTTTCACTGAGAGGTAGTTGCATGCAAAAGCTTCAGATATAGGGTCATAACGTAAAATATGCTAAAATATCACATTTTCTTACCTGATTCAAACTATCCTCGAATTAATGAAATAAATCTCAATTGCACCAGCAACAGCAAAACGGGAATTAGTCCAAATAATTTCCGTCAATTAATATTATCCATATTTGATTAAATCTAAATAGGCTAATTTGAGCTACAACCCAGTTTTAAGCTTAGTTCTAATTCACTCGGATTCAACTTGAAGACCAAACAGAAAAAGAGATCAGTAATAATATACCAATAAATTAAGATTTACCATAATCAAATCTGATGCTATATAAACTAATCAATCCTTAATCTTAGGCAATCATTCATTTCATGCTCCAGTTTTATGTTTGCCCCAAAACGAGCAACAAAATGAGAGGTGTGCGCCGTCGCAATGCAGAGAATAAGGACAAACACACCATCCTCTCATCCATCTCCTTCTTCTCCTCCCCATCCTCGTCCTGCTTCTATTTCCTTTAAGTATTAATCTTGGTTAACGATGCTCGTCAAACCCTGGCAAAGTTCGTTGTAGATCATTCGGTGAAGAGCTGCTATCAGAAACCGTTTGTCCGCCCGATTCACATCCTCCACCTCCTTTTGGTATTCTTCTTCCGAACAACGTGGCAGACGTGGGTGTGTTGCAGAGTGATCGATGTTCTTCAGAATTTCAGCGGCAGTCCGAAGATCTCTAGAGGAGTAGATGAGATGTGTTGTTGCATTCTGCATTGGGCTGTCAACATAGCCCAGCAATGACATTGAAGTGATGTTGAAGTAAAGGAGGTAGCCGGACACTTTTTCGACAGTCGTACGCAGACTGCTCACCACCTGCGAGTCAGAAACAAAATATCTACGTTAAGGCCAGCATGTATGTAAGCTTATGTATGGAGTGCAGAGTTGATGATAGACAATGAAAAATTTAGCACAATGGAATGTATGCACACTTGTACAAATACGTATACGCCTACACAATTATACAGATGTAAAATTTTTCTATAATATTCCAGCGACGCCCCAAAATTTTTTCTTGTACGCACAGCCAAGGGCGGATACAGAAATTTTCGATGGGGGGGGGACGAACAGGGGGAAATTTTCGTCAGGGTCGCCGAAAAAAACTGATGACCTTTTTTTCAGTCATCAACCTCGAATTTCCCATGTATGTATTTATGTATGTATTTATGTATGTATGTATGTATGTATGTATGTATGTATGTATGTATGTATGTATGTATGTATGTATGTATGTATGTATGTATGTATGTATGTATGTATGTATGTATGTATGTATGTATGTATGTATGTATGTATGTATGTATGTATGTATGTATGTATGTATGTATGTATGCATGTATGCATGTATGCATGTATGTATGTATGTATGTATGTATGTATGTATGTATGTATGTATGTATGTATGTATGTATGTATGTATGCATACATGTATGTATCTATGTATGCATGTATAGGTTTTCGTCTGTATGCATGTGTTTATGTAACTTTGTATGCATGTGTATAATATATAACTTTGTATGCAAGTCTTTATGCATGTGCGTGTGTATGTATGAGTACACTCATGTACTAGTATATATGTATGTATGTATGTATGTATGCGAGTTTATTTATGTCTGCTCGTGTTTAGGCCTATTTGAGCATAATAAAAAAATTGTATGTACTCTCATGAATGCTCATTTGCATACACGTATATATAAACACACATGCGTACATTGATTGTATTTGCATATTTATATAGTATTATAACAGATTGTATTATATTACATAATTTGATTATCAGAGCATCGTTTGACATAATTAATATTGGCAACTGGGATGTGAAGGTGGAATGTTATTGATGACTTACCTGTTCATTTGCTGGTCCATTGAGATGGAGTTGGTCGGACGTGAAGTTGCAACCCTCAGCCTTTGAATAGTTCGATTCAAGCCTGTTTCTATATGCGTTGGGTACATATAAGTACTGAAATTACGAAACAATACAATGTCATCCAAAGTGTTCACATCATCGTCATCGTCATCGTCGTCGTCGTTATCACTGATATTGTTTATTGTTTATTGTTGATTATTTTATCCCTTTAGGGCCTCCCTTTTTGTAACCAATGTTCAAGATGTGTAAGCCTGTCATGTTTACTTCGGTTGCAAATAAAACATTTGATTGATTGATTGATTGTTGTTGCTGTTCTACCGTTGTCACTATGGTCATTAATTTTCCATCAAATTAACAGCAAAAACAGAATCGATAATAACTCCTCCTTTAGTTAGCAGCACTGCTTGAGACCAGGGAGAGGGAAGGGCACGCAAGCGACTTATATAGCCTCTGCCGTTCAAATGACCATCCATTATCCACACCACCTTCACGTAATGGTCCCTTCTGTTTGTCACAGAAAACGTGGTTGACGACCGAGTACTCGTCGGTATAAGCGATGAGAGCCATGCATGGGCGAAGAAACTGAAGGACGGATTATGAACGGCATCGACGCTGAGAGATGGCGTCTCTCTAAAAGCGCAGGGCGGAACGCAAGGGGAAACCACATACCTACTTATCCCGAGGAATAGCCTATGTATAGATCTACAGAGGCGCAAATAGAGAATTCAGAAAGGTACAGAATAGAGATGAGTGGCGTCGTTGGACGCACGAACCTGCATGAGGGCAGAGAACGAAATAAGAAGAAGAAGAAGAAGAAGAGGAAGAGGAGGAGGTGATGGAAGAAGATGAAGAAGAAGAAGAGGAGGAGGAGAAGGTGATGGAAGAAGATGAAGGAGAAGAAGAAGAAGAAGATGAAGAAGAAGAAGAAGAAGACGAGGAGGAGGAAGAGGTGAAGGAAGAAGAAGAAGAAGAAGAAGAAGAAGAAAAGGAGGAGGAGGAGAAGGAGGAGGTGAAGCAAGAAGAGTAAGATGAAGAAGAAGAATAATATACCTCCTTGGGGAATAGATCAACGGCTTCGAGCATCTTCTTCAGAGTGTCCGTAACTTGCTGCATTGAGGTAGTAGTATCGTCCGAGTCATACATGTACGTCTGTTCGTCGTACTGGAAATTGTCGTCTCCCTCTGCTATGGTTCCAGTAGAATCCAGAAGCCGATCCGCCACACACGCTATGACTGGATGAGGTGGTGGATTAGGAGATGGGGAGGTAGTCGTTGATGGAGACTCCGACGTAGACGATCCCATCAACTCCGACGATGACATGGACTCCGACGATGACATGGACTCCGATGATGACATGGTCTCCGACGATGACATTGACTCCGACGATGACATAGACTCCGACGATGACATAGACTCCGACAATGACATGGACTCCGTTGTAGACATGGACTCCGGCGTTGATAGAGACTCAGTCGTGGACAGAGACGCGCCGGTTGGTAGACAAGCTCCTCGCTGAACAACATCTTCACAAACATAACGCATTCTTATAAATAAACAGTGTGCGCATTGCAAAGCGACATATTGCCTACAGAATATTAATTAATATCGCTATAGCCTTTCAGTGAATTCTCGATGCTGCAGCAGAGCAACAATGGTGCACTCGCTTTCTACGTATTTCCCGCCAACGAGGAGCGTTCGTTATTAATTCCTTTACTCAAGATGTTTCAAACCTATTAATAATTATACTGGAAGATGTAGCAAAGTTACTGTAATAATCTTGGTGGTTCATTATTTCCTGTAGTATACAACGGAACTTTCCTTATCTACAGGACGCTATAGGCTTACGAACATTTGGAAATTAATAAAATACCATAAGCGTTAACCAAGGGCGGATACGGAAATTTTTGAAGGGGGGAAAATTGTTCGTCTTGGTCGCCGAAAAATCTGATGACTTTTTTTTATTGGTTTGATCCAATCCCCGAGAAAAAGATACCATTTTATCCGCAAAAAAGTTGATGACCTTTTTTAGTCATTTGATCCAAATGTCTGTTTTCTATACCCAAATTTCCCTGCCAAAATAACCGATGACCTTTTCTTTATTTTTTTAGTCATCAGTCATCTGGTCGGCGTAATCTGTAGCCTATCTATGCGTCTATGCAAGCGATTGATTTAATGCTTGCTGAAACCATATGGGGGGGCACGTCCCATACACTCTTCAAATTGGGGTCATGGCCGGATTGGTCCCCTGGATCCGCCTCTGGCATTAACCGGTTATATATGAGGCGCCATAGAAGTTCAAACTGAGTATTCCTCCTTCAACTATTATACTCTGAGTGACCCGTTAAACCCTATAGAACTGACACAGCTGATCGCTTCCAATAAATGGCCTGTTACTGTTGACAATAGGCCAACACTTTTGTTTATTGGCCTATGTGCGCGCTTTGGGGAATTTTAAAAACAGATTAATTTTGTCCTAACAACCTGATCCTCGGGTTTTACGCTGTACGCCATAGACTTATAGTAGGCCTGGTCTACATGGAAACTGACGACTATGTTTATGAAACATTATATCTTGAAATCTTGCGGATATTTCGGCTGACTTCAGATGCAGGGCTGACCTCTTAAACGCACGTGCTCAAAACCACATGCTCAGAGCCTGTGGTATAATCCAGTATACGCTAATTGCTCCTCCACTCCCTCATCCTCCATGCATGCACTAACTGTGCCTGGCCCAAATGTAGTCACCGAGTTAGACCAGATTAGAACCTACTACTTTAATTGTACAAATAGTCATTCGAACTCGTTATTACAACAAATTTGTATGTCGCCATTTTGAAATTGTCAGTCATCATTAATCTCAAATGCAAGCAATCGCTTAATTTTACATAATTTTTTTTAACATGATCACGTTGCTGACCATGTTCCTTAATACGAGATGGCCGCTTGGTATAATGAAATTGGTTTAAAAATAATCAAAAAATAATCTAAAAAGATTTTTTAAATGATTGGATTACACTTTTTGCGATTAAACGCTTAATTAATCGCTAAAATCCGAGCTCTATAGCCTAAGTTCTAGCTTTTGTTCTGTTATCTGCTATCGCTCGAAAATGACGCCAGCTCTGCAGCTATAATAATTACGCCCGACTATAATTATGACCTAAATTTTGCAAAATGATACCGGCCTTTGTTGTTAGACGCAAATAAAGCATGTGTGCCTAAACTGACTAAAACATTTGACTCAGTAGGCTATTGGGTTTATATTTTACGCGTAGAAACGGTCTAATGCGGGCGTCATCTAAGGCCAGCGTCCTAGGCATCTAAAGTTTCTAAACCAATTATTTGGCTACAGTCTCCAGCATATCCCTGTGGTGGTTGTAGGACATTAGCCCCCCTGGACATTATCCCCCCGGACATTGTCCCCCCCGGACATTAGCCCCCGGACATATTCCCCCCCCCGATTTTGCGTAGGACATTAGCCCCCCCCGGACAAAGTCCCCCCTATGTGCAAATCGTAAAATAATGCCGTAACCGATAAGACTTGTCACTGGCATTTACATGCAAACGAAAGTAGGCCTACTTAGTGTCATTTAGGTCCTAATTGTATCAATAGGCCTAGGCCTACACTTAGATTTGAAATGAAGGAATGGGAATCGTATGTAGGGCCTAGGACCTATACAGTCTATTTGTTTAGTGTCTCACAACAAAGATTTGTTAACGTCAGTTAGGCTATGTCTCAGCCTCCTAGACTTATTAGTGTCATTTCAATTCAAAATTAGATTCAATACATTAGAGAAATGAACGAGTGGGAATCGTATACAGTAAGTAGGCCTACTTGTTAGTGTCAGTTATGGCTATAGCTATACAACGAAGGTTTATTAACGTCATTTACGTATGAGCTTCGTAGACTTCTTAGCGTCGTTTCAAACCTTTCAAATGTCTTATAATATACATATTAAACCTTCAATTAACTTAGCATATTCCTACAGGATGTTAAACTAATGTGTAATGTATAGATATTCATATAACATAGGCCCATTAATTACATTTTGTGCATAACTTTTAGGTAATGCTATCATATACTGGGGGGATAATGTCCTACCCCGGGGGGGATAATGTCCGGGGGGCTAATGTCCGGGGGATAATGTCCGGGGGCTAATGTCCAGGGGGGCTAATGTCCGTTCCCCCTGTGGTATAGGCTAAAAGCCTCAAAAATTCAACTCAGATTCTACGAAAATGCGGAAACCACGCAGTTTCCTTACTCCTTACTAGATACTTTTCTCAATCATTTCAATGTTACAGCAACCACTAGCATAAATGATGAAGCGGCTGTAGGCTGCACAATAATCTACTGTTGCGAAAACGGCTATCGAACGTTCATAACTAGCTTAGTAGAGTGTTTGGTTTTAGTTGATATTAGGCTAAATACAGAAATCTTTGTAGAATCTTTTGCTTATAATTCAATCAATGTCATTGAGTGCTGTAACCAAAATATCTAGAATTTTGACAGACAATTTAGGAGCGCACGTGTAGACGGTGTAGTGGACATAACCGATTTCTTCTCCAACCGAGTAATTTAACTAACCAAACTAACGGAAAACATACATTTTCTAAAGTCTTATTAATCTTATTATTGATCTTAATATTTAACTTATTTGCTTTTAAGCCGCTGTGTTTATACAACCGAATCTCAAACCTAACGCTTTAGATAAATAGAGAGCATTAAGAGTAGAAAGTTTGGCCGCATTATCTGATCGCTGTCATAAACATAGAATAGACCAAGAGGTGTAGGCTATGTCAGTTGACCTGTGGTGGCCTTCGCGCCTCTACATGTAGGTTCTAGACAACCGCTGAAGCATCGCGTTACTGCTTACAATGGTCCAGACTTTTATCAAAACCGGCTTTAAATTGCTCTCCACGGTAGGCCTATATATAGACAGACTTTAACAGTTGTGCCTGCAGTGCGTTCCTCTAATCTAGTGTAATCTAACGTTATCTAACGTTGTTATCTAATGCTGTTATCTAATGCTGTTATCTAATGCTGTTATCTAATGTTGTAGGCCTTAAAGTCTACCAACGAACTCTCACTCACCGAATCCCTGCAGCGCGAGATAGCAGACGAACAACGATACCAATAACTTCATCGTGAAAATAATATTTGCGTCTAACACAACAATTGAAGTAAATAGTCTAATTCCTAAATGATGTCTATATTGTTCTAATGTAAGTAGGCCTAACGATAGTTAACAATGTCATAAATTTATGACCTTAAGTAGATAATATTGCTAAGTTACGACTTCGATGTATAAGCTTGCTCTACAGTTTATTTATTTAACTTTTACAGAGCGCGTCAATATATAGGCCTAACCTCATTCGTTTGTGAAACTATTGGTTTCTGTTCCACACGGCCTATTCACTTATTCTAAGTACGAAAGGATCAAATTGCCAGAAATTACTCTCCATAGTAGCCTACAGGCCTATCGATAACAGTTAACAGTTGGGCATGCAGTGCTTTAAGCCTATTATACTCTAATTGAGCGCTCTAATATTATATGATGTAAAGTTTATTCACGAAGTCTCGTTCACCGAATTCCTACAACACGGCCACACACAGTGTTTACACTGGTTGACGTTGCCAAGTGCTATTATTAGTTTAAATATGTGGTGTTGTTAAATTGTAGGCCTGCATCAATTAAGTCGGAATTTCGATTTAAAACTTTCAGTATAATGACACGTTCTGATCCCTAATTACAGTTGTGCGGTAAATCTCTTCTTCACAAATCGTGCCACCTTCCTATAGGATTCCTCATGTGCAGGGCCGCCCAGAGGGCAGAGAGATATGCCCATGCTGGGGCGCGGACATTTCCCCCCTGGACAAAACCCCCACCGGACAAAACCCCCGGACAAAACCCCCCGGACAATTCCCCCCCTGATTTAGCCTAGGACATTAACCCCCCGGACAATTCCCTCCCTTTGCTTCCATTTAGGCAAAATGTGTTTAATCCAACTTCTATTTAAATAACAATTATTTTTATCCATCCAGCTTCCATTTAAGCATGAATATTTTCATCAATCCAGCTTCCATTTAAGCAAGAATATTTTCATCAATCCAGGTCCAATTTAAGCAAGAATATTTTCATCAATCCAGCTTCCATTTAAGCAAGAATATATTCATCAATCCAGCTTTCATTTAAGCAAGAATAATTTCATCAATCCAGCTCCAATTTAAGCAAGAATATTTTCATCAATCCAGCTTCCATTTGAGCAAGAATATATTCATCAATCCAGCTTCCATTTAAGCAAGAATATTTTCATCAATCCAGCTTCAATTTAAGTAAAAATTATTTTATATCAATCCGGCTTCTATTTAGCAAGAAATCTTTTCATCGATCCAACTTAGGACACTTAGGACCGCCGTTTTATAGTAATACCACTTACACGCAATATGTTCGACAGAGGGGGGAATTGTCCTACCCTGGGGGGGGAATTTTCCGGGGGTTTTGTCCGGGGGTTTGTCCGGGGGTTTTGTCCAGGGGGGAAATGTCCTACACTCGCCCATGCTGGCCCATGCAGAGGCCCGGCGGCTCTAAGAGGTTCGCGCTGTAGGCAGTCTATTTAATTATATAGCGCCCATACAAGTTTATGATTTGCGCCTTTTGAAATATAATATTGCATAGAATAAACTACAATCAGTTTTAACTTCGAATTAACAACCAAATGAAATATTTGCGTATACTGAAATATAAAATATGCACTGAAACATAAAATATGATGCCTGCGCTTTTATTACCGGTACTTGAATTTGTTTCAAAACAATATTTTCTCCCTACGCATTTAGATAGATGTAGGGGCCCGTGACTTCTCTGACCAGGGGCCCAGAATTTCTCTCGTCAACCCTGCTCATGTATAGGCTACATCTCGACGACCTCGTCAATCTTCCGAGTTTTTCTGTCTTCTAACCTATTCACCAACGTTTTACTGCATGCGTTCTGTTTAGTTGTGCTTCGTATTCCAATTGTTGTCAACGGAGTTCATAATAATATTATACTGTACATTTGCGTTTCGAAATTTGCTTTCACCATCAGTGGCGCACCCGTTCCTTTTGATCTCTTCTTTGGAATCCAACTTATACGTTCCATCGCAATCCAAAAGCTGTCCCCTTTAGGCACCAGTGATGTAGTACTCGAGTCCGGCAAAAGACTCGAGACCGATTTTCTGCGGACTCGGACTTGGACTCGGACTGTCAGGACTCGGACCTGGACTCGGACTCGAAGCCCTGGACTCGAAATTTGACTCGGTGACTCGGTTTCCGAGTCACGAAATCTCCGTGGAACAGGCCACAACCTGTATTGCCAAAACCAATTCAGACATTTCATCTATACTTTCTTCATCACTCAACTCAAACAAAGGAACCCTTGCAGGCTTGCAGCCTATTGGGGTTTATGGGACTGGATTCTCCATGAATACAACCTGACTTTGAAGTAATGAGACGGATGACTGGGCACCGAGCAAGGTTAATTACAGGGCTATTTGATGCTTGGTCGGTGTGGGGTTACGGGAGGGGCGAGTGGAAATATTTGAACTTGAGCTTATAGATTGGCTACATAGGCCTATGCACAAACATAACCAGGCATCCATGACATGCATACGGTCGAAATCGAAATTGATATTTTGACACCTCAATAAGCTTGGCATTAATATGCTGATCAGATACGACATAGACTTCCAATTTATCTAGATGCTTATGAATAAGACAAATCAAGATAGTGATTGGACGTGTCAATTGGCTGTTTGTGGCTGGTGGCTATTAGAACTTCTCTGATCTCGGAACCGGGCATCTCCGTTAATAGCCTACCACACAATTGGTCAATTGCTACATGCAGGCGATGTCGTAGCACTTAGTTGGTCTGTGCTGGGGTATTGGAGGGCAGATGATATTGACACAGTGGATGGGCCCCATTTCCCTGACTCCGAACATTCACTTTGATAGAGGCATTGCCTTTGGGTGGCAGTTTTGGCCGTAATTCTCAACATAAGAGACTTCACTAGATGCGCCTGTTGAACTTGTGTTTGGCAGTGGAAGAATTTGTATAGATCTACATTCCACTTCGCCAGGTCATCGAAGAAAACTTTATCTAATTAAGTATTTTTAAAGTTCAATTTGGATAGATTGCATAAAAATTTTCGCATGTATAGGGTGACACAAAAGTTCGTTCACCGTTTTCAAAATGCGCTATCTCAGTAACGGCTTCATATTTCTTTATAATATTTTGTCAGTGTATACATCAGTCAAATGAAAGATACTGGTACAAATTTGGTTGTGATCCGTTCCGTTTTCGCCATTATTTATAAGAAAATGTAAAGACGACCAGTTTTTGCGGAAAAACTGCGTTCATCAAATTTACACAGTAAAGAAAATGTGTATACGCCTAGCCTCGTATACAAGCGTGACAAGACACTGTTGTTACCTATGACATACACAGACATAGGCTTTTTAGCGTACAGTATCTCCTTTCTGCTTGACATCACTGACTCTATCCGACATGACTGGATCAGTGTCTGAAGTGTTCCAACTGCTATCGTTCTCCACGCTCGTTGGAGGCGACGCTTGAGCTGATCAGCGTTCTTTGACTCAGGATCTTTATAAACGCTGAGAGATAAAATACTCCACAGGTGCTCAATTAAAGGGGAGAGGTCCGGAGAGTTGGGTGGCCAATCCTTCGGCTTTATGTGTGACGGGAGGTTGTCGTCTAGCCACTTTGTCGTCACAGCTGATGCATGACAGCGTGCGCCATCCTGCTGAAATACTCCTATATATGTCATTGTCAACAAATAACTTTCGTTGCATGACACTGCCGTTGTCATTTTCTCTCTCGAACGCTGGCCTCGCGATCTGCTGGAGAATGTTGGTGATGTACGTAGTACTGCGAGTTCAGTCTGGTACCATTTGGCACAAATTGAAGTTTAGCGAGACCCTCAGTCATCCTACCCAAACCATCACCGACGGACTAAACTTCATCTGTGGAGCAGGCAGAACGTTCTCTTCCTATGCCGGATAGAGTAAGTGCTTTCATGAAGCAGAAAGGAGACACTTTACGCTAATAGCCTACGTCTGTGTATGTCATATATAGGTAACAGCAGTGTCTTGTCACGCTTGTATACGAGGCTAGGCGTAGACCTACACACATTCCTTTACTGTGTAAATTTAATGAACGCATTTTCCCCGCAAAAACTGGTCGTCTTTGCATTTTCTTATAAATAATGGCGAAAATGGACCGGATCATAATCAAATTTGTACCAGTATCTTTCATTTGACTGATGGATACACTGACAAAATATTATAAAGAAATATGAAGCCGTTACTGAGATAACGCATTTTGAAAATGGTGAACGAACTTTCGTGTCACCCTATATATATATACACATATATATAGTATCGATATATTTCTATGCCATAATAGACCTATTGAGTGTTTCATTGGATCTTGGTGTTACTGGACTCGGACTCGGACTTGGACTCGATTCTCAGTGACTCGGACTCGGACTCGAACCCCTTTGGACTCGGACTCGACTCGGACTCGGCTTAGCTGGACTCGGACTCGGTCTCGGACTCGGCTCAGGTGGACTCGACTACACCACTGTTAGGCACTAAGGCAAGGTTATGTCGGGAGCAATCCTGAGTAGTAACCGGGAAGGGCGTTATATAAATCCTCCCAAAGAATGAATGAATTTGATGGAAAATCAACCATTTGTATGCATCAGTGTAGACTATAGAAGGTATTTAAAACTACACTGTGTCCGGATGAAAAGTAGAACACAAAACAATGTGTCATAACTCGGTCAAAACTTTTAGGATGCGTTTGAAAATTTAAACACAGCAACAGTGACCATATATACACGAGATTCTAAAACCGATTAGAAATATTCGTGAGTTTTTTAAATTTATGAGCGTTTAAAATGTAGCACAAAAATTGAACTTTCCAACATGGAAAACCTGAAAGGGAGTGAAATTCAGCTACATGTACATATGGTGCTCAAAATGTTCTTCTTGTTCACGGACACACGACCGCAGAAGTAGTAGATTAGTAGATGTCCCGGGAGACACTCGGCTTCATATGTCGCAGCTGTGGCCGTCCAGCAGTCCAGACCTTGATCCGGAGTACATGTAGGCCTACTGGAGGAGCGCGTTTTTTCGTTCACGCGTTTTCCTGACATCGATAAACATAGAGCGTAGGGCGGGTATGATTGAAGAGTGGCAGCTGTTTGACCAGGTGATCATCGACCGGACCATCAAACAGTAGCGTCTACGTCTACGGTCGTGTGTCCGTGAACAAGGAAGACATTTTTTGTGTGTTCTACTTTTTATTCGGACACAGTGTAGATACTTATCCGTTCTAAAACGGTCAGGCTTATAGTGTGATCATTGTAATGTTATGTGACTCATACAGTGGAAGGTTAGCTATGAATCTATGTACATTTTAAACATAGCATTTCATATAATATTTCGTGTTGTTTTTAGCTCTCTATGCGCGAGAAACAGCGCAATTGTCTCGTATCACACACAAGGACATTGACATTCCGTCTGTAGGCTACTAGACCTAAGGTATTATAAAATCACTTTATTAAAGTTATTGTGTCGGCCTATTATTGACCAGACTATAGAGGACTAGAGTTTATCCGGACATGCGACGTCTTCTACCAGTAAGCGTCTTCTCGTCGACACCATCAACGTGTTTGCGAACGCTCTCGCCTGTGACAGTTGTCGCTCTAGTCTATCGACGCCACGTGGTCCACTAACCAGCACTACTAAGCACAAGTCCGACTCTGCACAATGCACGTCCATCCATGTCATCTGTTAACTTTCGACGGAATCCGTTGGTTGACTCCACCTGTCTGTGTGTGTGTGTGTGTGTGTGTGTGTGTGTGTGTGTGTGTGTGCCAACAGTGATTCTTCCAGCTTACTGCGCATTGTTCGCTGACTGTTGTAATATTTTTTTTCCTAATGACACTTTACATCAAACAGGTCAGCGCAGAGAGCGCCTCTGAGTAGGTTTCTTGAAGAGGCGCTATATAAATTCTCGGAGTGAATGAATGAAGTACAAAAATGCGATCAAGTCCTGAGGCATATTTTCCATAAAAAACAAAACAAGATACAACTTAAACCCTAGGGCCCATAGGCGAAATCCAATCGTGTTACCGGCAAAAGATGCTAAAAGCTACATGTATAGGGGGAAGCCGAGGTGATTTCGGTCTCGGGGTAAATTGGCCGAAATTTCCACGACTTACCCTATCCGTACTGAGCTTCTTGCCGGCGATGACTGACAAAAATTTGTTTCCCTTTCTAATTTATTTCTCTTGATTGCGGTTCGTCATGAAAATGAGTGTGCATGGTGTTGACACCCAGGTTTGTCTCATTTTCAAATCAATGAATATTATATTATGTTCAAGTCTTGTCGGCTTGCAAAAGCGTGGAAATTCCATCAACAGCCATGCACACATTGAGCCTCACAGTTGGCAAGTTTCGTTTAATGCAAGCAACGTTATTTCTCCTTAGTTATTCTTATTTACTGCAAGCAACGCTATTCTCTCGGGTTAGATTATGAAGATAAGAGGGCCCAATACAGAATGAGAACTTGTAGAGTATTTTATCTTTCAGTGTTTATAAAGATCACGAGCCAAAGTCTAACGCTGATCAGCTCTCGCGTCGCCTCCAACGAGCGTGGAGATCGATAGCAGTTGGGACACTTCATAGACTGATCCAGTACTCAAACTTCCATGTGGTGGCCTTGGTGGGCCGGGAGGTAGCCACCCCATCCTTGATTAAACACGAATCGCAAATAGAATTCGTGCAAATGCGGCTAAGTTTTGGAGGTGAAACCTACCCCTGTTTTGTTTTTGACATGCTCTTCCCTTTGTGTTGATAGTAACCCAATTGCAGGTATCAAATGCGTTGGTGACTATAGAGTATCACGCAGACTGGAGTGCAAACCAGATCGCCGGATGATTGCTGCAGTTCAATCGAACAGATTGAAGGCCAACACGACTCGTGCCATGAGGTCTATTATATTATATGTAACATATATGAGACAACACGTGAGTCTGTTTCTAACTGTTAGACACGGGAACTGACCTTCAGCCAAATGATTCGATCTACTGGTTAGACGTTCCTTTAATATTTTCGTATTTTCATCAGAATGCTATCGTCTTTAATACGTAGCCTAATGTTGATTTCGAGCAATTTCAAATCGCTGGCCATCCAGACTGCAAAAAAGTTCAATCTAGAGCCGCTAAATTGAGTTCTGTAAGAATTCGGTGACAATTTGATAGAAACTGAAATGGTCATTGAGAAGAGTTTTTCTTTAATTCCATTTATTTTCAGCGTTTCACAGATAAAAAAAACACAAAATAATGACACCATAATTCTCTGAGCAATGTTGAACTGAATATCATCATTATACACACTTAATGCACGTTAACAATAATTTAATCCCATTTAAAACAAAAATACAACTCGGCTAATAACTGGCGGCGACCTGAGCAATAAACTTCAATTAGTCCTTTATGCCCTTCTCTTCTGACACATTGTAAATGTTCATAAATGGTGTAAAATTGACATATAAAATATAAAAATGGCTAAAATGGCTACACGCTTTTTATGCAGAAATGGTGATCACGACTACGTTCTACAATGGATATGCTATAAAGTCAACGTAAATTTCTGACCTTGCAAAAAATAATTTAAATACTTAATCGTGCCCTGTGTAGGCCGAATCTTTTACATTCAGTCTCATTCTGGCTCAGCTACCGGCAATTATGGTTCACAGTTACGCAAATAGAACATCATGAGGTTACATTGTATACACATATAATTAGCACAAAAAAGTAAAAACGAGTAGGCTACAATTAACAGCAATTAGATGAATGAATGGATTTGAAGTGAAAACGAAAATTAACTGAGAACTCTGAAAAGTTCAGAATAATGGTGTAAACGTAAACTCCAAATAACACAAAACAGTGGCAAAAACAAGTATAAAAACGTAAGCAAAAAACCCAGAACAATGGTGATTCATCATAATGCAATAAGTAAACATTAACACTGATTACGGTCAATAAAACTTGGGCAAAAGCAAAACGCAATCGCTGTTGCAAACATAATTAACACAGCAGCAGAAATTGTAAATGCATCAAAAACTGGAGAGCATAAAACTGTCATAGGCCTATATATATATACACTGTGTCCGGAAAAATTCCAAGGCTTTATGGTAAATATGAAAATAATTAGTAAACATTAATAGATTTTTAAAATTACAAAAACAGTTTAATCCTGAAATATTATGGTACTATAATTTATGTTCAAAATGTCCGCCATTGGCTTCAACACAAGCTTCGAGATGTACACGCCACTGACTAACAGCGGCATCGATGACCAGTTGATCAAGTTCATCCCAGGCATTAACAATTCGCTCAAATATTCGATTCAAATACGTCACTGTGACGTAATTTTAAACGGGGGCCGTTAATAAATTACAAAGAATTTTGTTGGTAATTATGTACGGATCAAAAAGGTTTTTAAATTTATTAATTGATTATTATCTACTATAGTTTTTTCATTCATATTTTAGAACCTTGGAATTTTTCCGGACACAGTGTATATGACAAGTAGGCTAGGCTATAAACTCTTTCCTATAACAAGGACAAAAATGTTTAAAACGACCTCAAAACTCTCTAATAACAAACCACAATAACGAATTAGCAAACAATCTTATAAAAAAATGGTGTGCAACAAGAGTTATTCTTAAAATGACGAAATAGAATTAAAAAATTATAAGTATATAAATATATATGTTAGTATATGATACGTCACGTAGGTTAGGTATATTTGATACATTCTGACTTGCGATGGCAGTCGCAACCAGGCGTACACGGTAAGTAACTCCACCAAATCACCAATGCAAGAAATTTAAAGTCGGATCATGTTAGATAACCAAAATAAATATACATAAAATAATGAAATGCTGCGAAATATTTATATGTGCTTAAAGACGCTCTAGTTAGTTACCGGTACATACTTATTATTTCATCTTAATCAGATTCATAGATGGATACAGCGTTCATGATGTGCATTTAGGTTGTCCGTTAATAATAACTCTGTGGCTATGCACAGCATTGCACACATGTCATTAATAATGGCGCCTGAGAACTGGACTGAAACATTTATTAAACGTGCAGAGATTATTGTATAGCAATTGAAACGTAAATTATCAGCGGCTAATCTTAGACTTGAGGTTAATGCTTGCAGGTCCTCGTTCAGCCGACAGACAAAATGACATGTCGATTAACTGAATGAGTGTAGGAATAGAGTGGGCTTCACTGCAAATGATGTCATTAGGCATATATACTAAGATATGTATTGCCTACATTACGCCAACAAGACGCTTTCTCAATACATTACAAATAAATGGTGATCTCTAATGGATAAAAACCGTAATACATGCTACTGGCCATATTATTATACTCTTATTTGCAAACTGTTAATGCTATTAAAATGATATCTCATTGAATAAATAGCCTACTCTTTGTACTTCACCGATACTTACACTGAGAGGTAGTTTCATGCAAAAGCTTCAGATATATAGCGGCATAACATAAAATATGCTAAAATATCACATTTCTTACCTGATTCAAACTATCCTCGAATTAATCAAATAAATCTCAATTGCACCAACAGCAGCAAAACGAGAATTAGTCCAAATAATTTCCGTCAATTAATATTCTCCATATTTGATTAAATCTAAACAATTTGAGCTACAACCTAGTTTTAGTTCTAATTCACTCGGATTCAACTTAAAGACCAAACAGAAAAAGATATCAATAATAATATACCAATAAATTAAGATTTACAATAATCAAATCTGATGCTATATAAACCAATCAATCCTCAGTCTTAGGCAACCAAAAATTTCATGCACCAATGTTTGCCCCAAAACGAGCAACAAAGTGAGAGGTGTGCGCCGTCGCAATGCAGAGAATAGGGACAAGCACAACATCCTCTCATCCATCTCCTTCTTCTCCGCCCCATCCTCGTCCTGCTTCTATTTCCATTAAGTATTAATCTTGGTTAACGATGCTCGTCAAACCCTGGCAAAGTTCGTTGTAGATCAGTCGTTGAAGAGCTGCCATCAGAAACCTTTTGTACGACCGATTCACACGACGTTTATTCTCCAGCTCCTCTTCGTATTTCTTTACTTTTTCGTCCGAACATTTTTGCAGAGGTTGGTGTCCTGCAGACGGATCGATATTCCTCAGATGTTCAGCAGCAGTCCGAAGACCAGCAGGGGAGTTGATGAGGTGTGTTACATCCTGCATAGCGATGTCAACATCCCCCAACAATGACATTGAAGTGATGTTGAAGTAAAGGAGGTAGCCGGACACTGTTTCGACAGTCGTACGCAGACCGCTCACCACCTGCGAGTCAGAAACAAATATCTACGTTAAGACCACGAGTGCAGAGTTCAGGCGAGACAATGAAAAATTGAGCACAATGGAATGTATGCACACTTGTACAAATACATATGCACCAACATAATTACTATACAGATACAAACATTTTATATATTATTCATTAATCCAAATGTATTCATTAACGCATTCATCTATAAAATGCGTCTGCATACATGAATCATAGAAATCGATCTACAGCATGGGTGGAAACTTGGTCTACAACTTGCGGGGGGACGAATGAGATGCCGAAGAAAGGACGCGAGATTTTGGGCGGAAAGAATGGCCGAGTCACCGACGAAATTTAAATCTTTTTGCCGACCAAAATTTCTGACGACCTTTTTTTAGTCATTTGGTCAAAATTTCCTCAAAACCATACCATTTTCCTGCCAAAAATTAGCTGATGACCTTCTTTTTTAGTCATTTCGTCGTTGTGCTAAGATCTCTTCTTCTAACGTTAAAACGTCACCCGTGCGTTCGAGAAGCGTACATGTCCTAACACTTAACGATTACGGAAGGGGGGGGGGGACAAATGCATGGACGGTCCCCCAACCACATACATTGAGGGGACCGTCCCCCTGTCCCCCTAAGTCTCCGCCCATAATCTACAGTAGACCCATACATGCACGTCGGTATGTATGTATGTACGCATGTATGTATGTATGTATGTATGTATGTATGTGTGTATGCATGTATGTATGTATGTACGCACGCATGTATGTATGTATGTATGCATGTATGTATGTACGCACGCATGTATGTATGTATGTATGTATGTATGCGAGTTTATTTATATCTGCTCGCGTTTAGGCCTATGTGAACATAATTATAATAATGTATGTATCATCATGAATGCTCATTTGCGTATACGTATATATACACAATTATACATGCGTACATTGAATGTATACATGCGTGTTTGCATATTTATATAGCGTTATAACAGATTGTATTATATCAAATCATATGATTCTCACAGCATCGTTTGACATAATTAAGATGGCAACTGGGATGTGAAGGTGGAATATTATTGATGGCTCACCTGTGGATTTGCTGGTCCATTGACCTGGAGTTGGTCAGGCGTGAAGTTGCAGCCCTCAGTCTTTGGATATTCCGATGCAAGCTTGCTTCTATATGCGGAGGGTAGGGTCTGAAATTACGAAACAATACAACGTCATCCAAAGTGTTCACATCATTATCATCGTCGTCGTCGTCGTTATCACTTATATTGTTGTTGCTGTTCTGCCGTTGTCGCTATGGTCGTTAATTTTCCATCAAATTAACAGCAAAACAGAGTCGATAATAACTCCTCATTTAGTTAGCAGCACTGCTTGAGACCAGGGAGAGGAAAGGGGCACTCAAGCGACTTATATAGCCTCCGCTGTTCAAATGACCATCCATTATCCACACCACCCTCACAGAAAACGTGGTTGACGACCGAGTACTCGCCGGTATAAGCGAGGAGAGCCCATGGGAGAAGAAACCGAAGGACGGACGATGCAGGGCATCGACGCTGAGAGATGGTGTCTTCCTAGAAACACCGAGATGAAGGCAACGGGAAACCACCTCCATACTCATCCCGAGGAATTTGTATACAATGACGCAAATAGAGAATTCAGAAAGGCACAGAATAGAGATGAGTGGCGTCGTTGGACGTACGAACCTGAATGAGGGCAGAGAACGAAAGAAGAAGAAGAAGAAGAAGAAGAAGAAGAAGAAGAGGAAGAAGAAGAAGAAGAAGAAGAGGAAGAGGAAGAAGAAGAGAAAGAGGAAGAGGTAGAGGAAGAGGAAGAGGAAGAGGAGGAGGAAGAGGAAGAGGAAGAGGAAGAAGAAGAAGAAAAAGATGAAGAAGAAGAAGAAGAAGAGGAAGAAGAAGAAGAAGAAGAAGAAGAAGAAGAAGAAGAAGAAGAAGAAGAAGGAGAAGGAGAAAGATAAGGCGTTAGCAGCATTACTTGAGACCTGGGTATTCTATACAGCTCTACTAATTTCTAAATAATATTATAAAATGATATCTTGTAATTAAATACTATTTTGTGCAACTTAAATGTCTAGGCGATGATATAGATACAGTAGATATTATCCAATTCAAAACGTTCGCGTCCGAGAAGTTAGACACAGTTAAGTATATCGGTAAAACTGCCCCGTGTTTCTTTAGCCATAGCACAGAGTAGAAACAATAATGTTAATACTAATCTATATTAAAAGACCCACGAACAGCCAAACGCAGCGGCTTCCCACGATAAGCTCTATGGTACTCGAAAACTGTGGCGGTTTGCAAATAATTATTACCTAGTAATTATATACCTATTATTATATATATATTATATAAATAATTATACCTGCTTGGGGAATAGATCAACAGCAACAAGCGTCTTCTTCAGAATGTCCATAACTTCTTGCATTGAGCCGGTAGTGTCCGGCTCATACGTCGGTTCATCGTAGAGGTGATCGTCGTCGTCTCCCTGTGCTATGGATCCAACAGAATCCAGAAGCCGATCCGCCACACACACTATGACTGGACGAGGTGGTGGATTAGGAGATGTGGAGGTAGTCGTTGAGGGAGACTCCGACGTAGACAATTCCATCAACTCCGACGATGACATGGACTCCGACGTAGACACTGACTCCGACGATGACATGGACTCCGATGTGGACATGGACTCCGACGATGACATTGACTCCGACGTAAACAGAGACTCAGTCGTAGACAGAGGCGCGCCGGTTGGTAGACAGGATCCTCGCTGGACAACATCTTCACAAACATAACGCATTCTTATAAGTAAATAGTACGCGCATTGCACATCAACATATTGCCTACAGAATATTATGTAGGAAATACAACAATTATGCCTGCATGCATGCTTATCAAACTGTGGTCCACGTATACCAAGAGGGATTCGCGAAGGGAAAGACGGAGTCACAAAGAGAATCCCTGAAATGTTGTGTAATAGTCTGTCCAGGGCGAGAATTTCACGGAAGGGGGGGTTAAGGGTGTCAACCCCCAGTCTTTCCTAGAGCCCCATTGTAAAGTCTGTTTTCACACCGAAATTCCAACTCCCAGTTTTTTCACAATTCTCACACTGAGTCTGCCTGTTATTTTGTTTAGATTTCTAAGTAAAAAATGTTGCTTCTTAAAGCAGGCATAGTTCCCTATTGGAACTATGCCTGTAAAAGTAAGAGAGTCCGTGGATCTCAAAAACACTTAATCATGTGACCTTTTAGAAAACCGTGTTTGGTTGTCATCCGCTATGAAAAGCGTTTTTGTAACTCGTAAAATTCTAAAAGTGGATCTAAATTAAATTATAATTATAATTTTATAATTCTAAACAGTAGCACAGTTACACCGGGACATTCTTTATCTACAGGACGCTGTATAGACCTACGAACATTTGAAAATTAATCAAATACCATAGGCATTAACCGATTAGATATGGGGCTCCATAGAAGTTCAAACTGAGTATTCCTCCTCCGACTATAGGCTACTCTGAGTGACCCGTTAAGCTCTAACCCTATAGAACTGACACAGCTGACCACTACCAATAAATGACGTGTTATTGTTGACAATAGGCCTACCCTTTTGTGTATTGACCTATTTGCGCGCTTTGGGGAATTTTAAAACAGATTAATTTTGTCCTAATAACCCGATCCTCGGGTTTTACGCTGTACGCCATAGACTTATAGTAGACCTGGCCTACATGGAAACTGACGACTATGTCTTTGCAACATTATATCTTGAAATTTTGCGGATGTTTCGGCTGACTTCAGATGCAAGGCTGACCTCTTAAAAGCACGTGCTCAAAACCACATGCTCAGATCCTGTGGTACATGTATAACCCAGTATTCTAATTGCTCCTCTACTCCCTCATTTTCCGTGCACTAGGCCTAACTGTGCCTGGCCCAAATGTAGTCATCGAGTTAGTCCAGATTAGGGCCTACTACATTAAATTTTGAAAAAGTCAATCGAACTTGTTATTATAACAAATTTGTATGTCGCCATCTTGGAATTGTCAATCGGCATTAATCTCAATTGCAGGCAATCGCTTAATTTTACAATAAAAAATTTAACATGATCACGTTGTTGACCACGTTCCTTACTACGAGATGGCCGCTTGGCATAATGAAATAGGTTTTAAAAAATCAAAAATTAATCTCAAAAGATAAAGACAAATGATTGGATTAGGCTACACTTTTTCCGATTAAACGCTTATTTAATCGTTAAAATCCGAGGTTCTATAAGTTCTAGCTTTTGTTCCGTTATCTGCTACCGCTCGAAAATGACGCCAGCTCTGTAGCTATAATAATTAAGCCCGACTGTATAATTCTGACCTAAATTTTGCATAATGACAATGGCCTTTGTTGTTAGACGCAAATAAAGCATGTGTGCTTAAACTGGCTAAAAACATTTGACTTAGCAGGATATATTGGGTTAATATTAACGGTCCAATGCGGGCGCCATCTAAGGCCAGCGTCCTATAGGCATCTAAAGTTTCTAAATCTATTATTTGTGGACAGTCTTCAGCATAGCCTATCCCTGTGGTATAAAAACCTGAAAAATTCAACTCGGATTCTGCCAAAACGCGAAAACCACACGCAGTTTCCTTATACTAGACATTTTTCGCAATCATTTCAAGGTTACAGCAACACACTAAATCTATTGTTGTTGTGAAAACGGCTATCGAACGTTCATACTATCTTTAGAGTGTTTAGTTTTAGTTTATATTAAATATAGAAATCTTTGTAGAATCTTTCGTTTACTATAGTTCAATCAATGCCATGTCACTGAGTGCTGCAACCGAAATGTGTAGAATTTTCACAATTTTGGAGCGCACGTGTAGTGGACATAACCGATTTCCTCTCCAACCGAGTTATTGAACTAACCAAACTAACGAAAACATACATTTTCTAAAGTCTTATTTATCAATTATTGTTTAACTTATTTGCTTTTAAGTCGTTTTTTTACAACCGAATCTCAAACCTAACGCCTTAGTTAAATAGAAAGCATAACGAGTAGAAAGTTTGACCGCATTATCTGATTGTCGACCAATGCTCCGATCGGAACAGGAGGAACTAAGTCTAAGTAAGTCTAGTCATAAACATAGAATAGACCTAGTGCAGTTGGCCTGTATTGGCCCTCGCGACTCTACATGTAGAGTCTAGACAGCTGAGGCACAGTGTTTACTTCTAAGTCCAGATTTATCTAAACCGACAAAGGGTAGAAATTGCTTTAAATTGTTCTCCACGGTAGTCCTATCGATAATCGACAGACTCTAGCAGTTGTGCTTGCAATAGTACGTTTCTCTGATATTGTGTAATCTAATGTTATCTAACGTTGTTATCAAATGTTGTTATCTAATGCTGTTATCTAATGCTGTTATCTAATGCTGTAGGCCTTAAAGTGTATCCGCGAACTCTTACTCACCGAATCCTTGCAGGACGAGATAGCAGACGAACAACGATACCACTGACTTCATCGTAAAAATAATATTTACGTTTAACACAACAACTGAAGTAAATAGTTATGATTCCTAAATGATCTCTGAATTGTCCAAATGTAAGTAACGACAGTTAACAATGTCATAAACTTATGAACTCAAGTAGATAATATTGCTAAGTTACGACTTCGATGAATACTCTTCAATTTATTTATTTATTTAACTTTTGCTGAGCGCGTACATTACATATATAGCCGCCCGTTCGTAGCAGTTTATAGACTATAGGGGCCTACCCCCTGAATTTCCCCTGTGGAAAAAGCACACCCATATTCCATGTTTAGTTGGGTATGGAGGAGGTGCGACTGATAATCCATAAAATATTTTCTTTACTCAAACTTTCAATTTGACTCACTCACCGTGACGCAGTCGACTGTTCGCTGTGAAAAGCAGCTAATCCATCCACTGTTAAGTCGACCTACACTGATATACTTCCTCAAATATAATACAACATTGAAAGGAGTCGTTATTATCCAACCAAAGTACCCACACACACGCGCACGCCAGAGCGCTATATATGCTGATTCCACAGTTTGGCTATAATAATTATCAGTTCATTGACAATACGAGCCTAACAAACATTCGTTTGTGAAACTATTGGTTTCTGTTCCACACGGCCTATTCACTTATTCTAAGTACGAAAGGATCATATTGCCAGAAATAATTGCGCTCCACAGTAGCCTGTAGGCCTATCGATAACAGTTAACATTTGCGCATGCAGTGCTTTAAGCCTACTCTAATTGAGCGCTCTAATGTTATATGATGTAAAGTTTATTCACGAAGTCTCGCTCAGCAAATTCGTACAACACGGCCACACACAGTGTAGGCTATTCACTGGTTGACGTTGCCAAGTGCTATTATTAGTTTAGATATCGTGTTGTTTTTGTAGGCTTGCATCAATTAAGTCGGAATTTCTATTTAAATCTGTCGGTATAATGACACGTTCTGATCCCTAATAACAGTTGTGCGGTAAATCTCTTCTTCACAAATCGTGCCACCTTCCTATAGGATTCCTCATGTGCAGGGCCGTCCAGAGGGCAGAGAGAGATATGCCCATGCAGAGGTTCGGCGACTCTCAGAGGTTCGGGCTGTAGGCAGTCTATTTAATTATATAGCGCCCATACAAGTTTATGATTTGCGCCTTTTAAACGATAATATTGCATACAATAAACTACAATCAGTTTAGACTTCGAATTAACAAATAAATAAAATCGTAATTATAGTATATATTTATATAGGCCTACAAATAAATATAAAATACGGTGCCTGCGCTTTTAGTATTTCAATTTGTTTCAAAACAATATTTTCTCATTACGCCTTTAGATAGGGCCTAGCTATAGTGGCCCGTGATTGCCCTATCCAGGACCCGGAATTGCTGTCGTCAGCCCTGCTCATATATACAACTATAGGCCTAGGCCCTTACATCTTGTCAATCTTCCGAGCTTTGTCTTTGCTTCTAATCTATTCACCAACATTTCGCTGCATATGCGTTCTGTTGTGCTTCGTATTCTGTTGTCAACGGAGTTCATAATTATACGGCACATTTGCGTTTCGAAATTTGCTTCCCTCATCAGTGGCGCATCCGACCCTCTTCTTTGGAATCCAGCCAATACATTCCATCGCAATCCTAAAGCTGACCCCTTTAGCCAGGGTTATGTCGGGAGCGCTCCTGAGTAGTAACCGGGAAGGGCGATATATAAATCCTCCTAATGAATGAATGAATTTGATGGAAAATCAACCATTTGTGTGCATCAGTGTAAAGAAGGTATTTGAAACTAGGCATAGATACTTATCCGTTCTAAAACTGGCAGGTTTATAGTGTGATCACTGCAATGTTATGATAATGATACGTAATGATACGGGATCTCGCTAGCGGAACATCCGGTTCACGCCGATTTTCGCTCGGGAAGAATATGCCGGTTGATTTGGATTTTTAGCCGTATGATTGCAACTGTCTCGTCCATTTGAGTGTATTAAGCGTCCGAGTCTACTTCTGTGATGTTTGTTTGGACTTTCGCGTGGAACAATTTGATTTGGACGATTTAATGCCATCTACGATATCTTCGCATGGCGACCGCCATTTGCATTATGTGCTCTGCAACAACTAAAAACGAAATGTCCGGATACGAATTTCCACGCGCCTCTCCTGCAATAGGCATGGATTATAAAGACTCTAACAACAATTCCGCTAAGTCATGAATTCAATCTTATCGGGCACTATATACTTCGAATGGATAGACTTTGTAGCATCGGCTAGACTTACTAATGAACTGACGATTCTTCGAACACAACACCATCGTGAAGCGAGTGTCAGTAGCGCTGATTACAGCTGCTAATAACTGACTTTGGCTTATCCTGATTCAATGACAGTAATTCAACATCATCTGTCTATTTTAATATCAACAACGTAACGGACGGATGCCAGCCCATGGCCGCCGCAACTTTATTTCAATATTATTACCATTTAAGCTTTATTATTACTTCTGTGTATTATTTCATATCTCTGAACTGTAACTTTGTGCGGTGTGTCACCCTGTTTGTCTTATTTTGAAATTAAACGAATATACTGTTATGTTACTCATACAGCGGAAGGTTAGGTATGAATCTATGTACATTTTAATCATGACATTTCATATAATATTTCGTGTTGTTTTTAGCTCTCTATAATTAGGCTATATGCGCGAGAAACAGCGCAATTGTCTCATATTACACACATAGACAATTGACATTGACTTTCCGTCTGTATTTGGGTCTATTGTATGTGCTCAAGTGTTGGCGTAGACTACAGATGACTGCTATACAAATAAAAAGGTTACCTTTTCATGAATGGCAAATTATATTTCGATGCTTTTGGTCGTTTGAAGCAAAGGTATTATAAAATCACTTTATTAAAGTTATTGTGTCGGCCTATTATTGACCAGACTATAGAGGACTAGAGTTTGCATATAGGCTTTCCACATTTCTTGCAGTGTAATTAAATCCAACAAAATCACATTTTTGAGGTGACGAATGACTATGTGCACACATCTTGCAGCGCTGACTTGGAATTTTGCAAATGTTGGTCCATTTATACACGTTAATCTTCCGAGCTTTTCTTTGTTTTTATCAACGTCTCGCTTATCTATAGCTGTCTACAAAACTTAAGCTGGTTAAGTTGTGACGTCCCTGGTACCACTTTGAACGCGAGGTTTCACTGTATACGCTCCACAGGCATAGCTGGGTTCACCTTGGGTGAAAAATAGGCTACAAACTAAGGGCCATATAGGGCCAGCAACAGAGAGAGCGTGATAGAAGTATACGCGCACAAAGGGGACAAGAAGTTCGCCCTGTGCAGAGGAACGAAGGGGACGGGATACTCTGTGTGGAGTGGCAAAACAAAGGCGTTTTTGTTCGCAAGTCATCTGGGCCATGTGACTGCATCAGGCCCATCCTTCTGATGCACGGTCGAGCCTTAACCGTATACGGACCGCTGTACGCCGCCGGTAGCCGTTTGTTTACAACCGGTGGAGGACGAAAGACACGGCCCGCTGGAGATACTTCGACCGAGAGGCACTGGCGGTGCTTCGATCAACCGACACGACGAATTCCTTTCCAGCCCACTCCTTGTGCTTCGACGATTAGCCGAACCTGCGTCATCTTCTACAAGTAAGCGTCTTCTCGTCGACACCATCAACGTGTTTGCGACGCTCTCGCTTGTGACAGTTGTCGCTCTACTCTATCGACGCAACGTGGTCCACTAACTAGCACTACTAAACACAAGTCCGACTCTGCACAATGCACATCCATCCATATCATCTGTTAGCTTTCGACGGAATCCGTTGGTTGACTCCACCTGTCTGTGTATGTGCGCGTGTGTCTGCCAACGGTGACGCTTCCAGCTTACTGCGCATTGTTCACTGACTGTTGTAATAATTATATTTTTTGCTCCTAATGACACTTAGCATCAAACAGGCCAGCGCAAAGAGCGCCTCTGAGTAGATTTCTTGAAGAGGCCCTATATAAATTCTCGGAATGAATGAATGAAGTAAAAAAATGCGATCAAGTCCTGAGGCATATTTTCCACCAAAACCCAAAACAAGATACAACTTATGTCCTTATTAAAGGCGAAATCCAATCGTGTTGCCGGCAAAAGATGCTAAAAGCTACATGTATAGGGGAAGCCGAGGTGATTTCGGCCACGGGGTAAATTGGCCGAAATTACCACGACTTACCCTATCCGTACTGAACTTCTTGCCGGCGATGACTGACAAACAGTGGCGCCGCCAGGATTTCAGTTTTGGGGGGCTAAAGGGGGTAAATCGTCCAAAATTTTTATTTTTACATAGGAAAAAATTGGATGGCCTTTTTTAAGGGGGCTTTGCCCCCTAGCCCCCTCCCTAGCGCCGCCACTGCTGACAAAGATTTGTTACCCTTTCTAATTTATTTCTCTTGATTGCGCTTCGTCATGAAAATGAGTGTGCATGGTGTTGACACCCAGGTTTGTCTCATTTTCAAATTAATGAATATTATATTATATAATTTATATTCAAATCTTGTCGGTTTGCAAAAGCGTGGAAATTCCATCAACAGCGTTGTACACATTGAGCCTCACAGTTGGCAAGTTTCGTTTAATGCAAGCAACGCTATTCTCCCGGGCTAGTCTAATAGAATATCGTCTTCGTATAAACTACCCAGCTAACCAGCCAATTCGGGAACCTTACGGGTCCCATACGGGCTGCCATACGGGCCCCGTACGGGCAACCCGGCGGGAACCCGGCGGGTTATGTCCGGGGTTTCCCGACGGGAACCATACGGGTTAGCCCGCGAGCAGCGCCGGACAACCCAGTTCATACCCAGATGACTGATAATGTATACCCAGAATGCAAATTGTACTCTAAACTGTGTTTTACATGGCTCGACACACCAAAACAACCATTTTAGTCATATTTGCAGCATGTATTGAGTTTCATACATAATTTCAAAAGTCTTGCAACAAACTTAAAAATGACCAAATAAAATTGCTACATCCTTATTCAAACTCAAGCAAAAAGCAAGAGGTAATGATTTGCTTTATATCTTGAGTTGGAATAAAGCTGGAGCAATTATTTTCTTCCATTTTGAATTTTGATGCAAAACTTTTAAAAACATACATATAACTCAATATGTTACAAAAATCACATTAATGCATGCTGGTTTTGGAATCATGCATAGCAAATTTTACAGTACACTAACTAATTTAAAATGAAATAGGCGCATCAAAATAGATTTTAAAATTGTGCTAATGAAATGAAGCCAGGAGTATTTTAAACACATTTTTATAAGAAATTCCTGAAAAAATTAAAAACACGAACTTATGTTTTCATAAGTTAGTCTGGGTGGTATCCAACATAATCTTGATTTCTGCCTGGTCTACCAAACATCGTTAAAGCAATAAATAATCAACAATAGTTGTGAATGACACCTCAGCTTACTCAACATTATTTATCAACTTTATTAATTCAACATTAAAAATATTGATAATATTGAATAATGTTCAGTCTCTGTGAAAGGCGCAGATTTCAACGGCTGATTTCAGTGCGACAATCCATGACATTTTCAAACCAAACAGGAAAACTGTCCTCGACAATTTCCTCGTGCTGTTAAAGGAATATTTTGCGTCACCACACCTGAATTTTTAAACATATCAGACAAGTTTTATTTAACAAGTAACAGTAAAATTCACAGACATTGCAATTTGAAATTAGTTTTAAAAATTTGCTGTACCTTTTAAAAAGTTAAAGCCTTGAAAACCAATTTAAATAGTAAATGTCTCACATAATAATAATTTCAACACATGAAACAGGTTCAAAGGATAAATTACTGGTCATGTCTCATATCATATGCAGGATGGCTTGCATTGGATATAATTCCCAATGCGGATTGCCTACAAGGTCTGAGCATCTGCTAGGAGGGGTGCATTGATGGACTGGCCCCGTGTCTGTAAGAACACTGTTGTTCCACCTCAATCCGACTTGTATTCAAGCAACGCTGAAACCCATGCAATGGTCAATGAATTACGACCTTAAAATACACGTTTACCACGAATTTTAAAGGGACTAGCATTGTAGATGATAAAAATGTAATCCCAAGGATTGCGTGTGCCAGTACATGTAAACAGCTATGGCCACACAAGAAATCCAAATAGAGCGCTGCGGTATTAGCCTCATTTTTTTATGTACTCCTATTTCTGCAAATTTTCCCTTATTTTTAATTTTATTAACCTGACCGTAGTTGCTTAGATCTCGCATTGATTACTTACTTACTGAGCGCATTGTATCATGGGATACGGCTCATAGGTCGTAGCGCTCTATTTTAGTTAAGTCGTTGGCAATCATATTGTTTTGTATACAGGCACCGTGAGGCACGCAGTCTTCGAGATTCCCGGCAAAAGCATTCAGTGCACACCGGGCAGAGTATAGGGCCGATATGATTAACAAATATAGCAGTTCCACCTATAAAAGGTGAACTTAAACACACATGGACACGCAGCAATGCATAAACCAATCGAGGCCGAACCTGTTTTACTCTAACCCACGCGCGTGGTGTCCATAACCCTAACCCAATCTCCGTCACGCCTAGTCGTATTCCGACCAAAATTAGACGCAGCATTTACCTATAGTATTGATATTGACAAGTATATTTTGGCGCAATAAATAAAACGTAATCTTACCTTCAACATAAAGAAATCCCGATCTCCAAAAACTCGTGCATTCGAATCGGCACACAAAATGGCGTCGGAATAAACCAAATGCGGCTATTATACCGGTAGAGTCGGTAGACGGCGACAAGCTCGCGGGGTGCACCAGAAGGTTCCCGGCCGGACACCGCGGACAACACCCGTCAGAAAACCGCACCGGATACCCGGGAGAAAACGGTAAGGGTCCCGTGAGTGCGTGTTAGCTGGGTATAGGGTGACAGGACAATTACCCCTGGACAATTACCCCCGGACAATTACCCCGACAATTACTCCCGGACAATTACCCCAGGACAATTACCCCCGGACAATAACCTCCCGTACCAATTACCCCCGGACAATTACCCCCCGTACCAATTACCCCGGACAACTACCCCCCGTGGCACAGTGTGAGCTTGTTCCCTCACGCGTATACGAAGATTCGAATGAGCGAACGAACATTCTCATGATCATGGTCTTCGTATTTGTCAGACCTTCAGCGCTGCCTGAGCCTATCACCCACCGCAACCTACAAGGAAGAAATAATTATGCGGACATAAACACAAGGATTCTGACAATCGTTCGCAAATACGACGCGCACAAAGCCATTTACTGTCTTCGTCGAGTTGCTCATAACGTTTGCTTTTTAAACTAACTGAATCCAGACCTCTATTGATAACATTTAAATATTTCATTTGGCAGACATTACAACTAGCTTAGAACCGTTGTTAGATTGGATTTTATTTAATACTAGCTGTACCTGGCCACGCGTTGCTGTGGCTGAAAGGACTCTCCCTTCCACCCTACCTCCCTTCCCATGCCTCCCTCCCTTCCTCACTCACCCCTCTATTCCTCTCCTTTGTCCCTCCCCGTCCGTTGTCCGTCCGTCCGCCCGTAAAACTTTCCGAGATCCTTGATTTTGTAAAAACCAACAGCTAGATAAATATATGCGCTGTAAAAGGACGCACGTGTATGCGCTATAAATAGACTGCCGCAATCAAAGCAATGTCGGTTGAAAATTGAAATCGAAATCGCTGAAATCGATCGCATCGTTGCTTTTTTGGTCGTAAAGATTACGCTTTTTTTTACAAAGAAGCATATAAAAACCCACTCGTATTGTGTGAAAATTTGAAAGCAATAGGTGAAGCAGTTTCCGAGATCGTTGATTTTGTAGAAAGCTATAAATGCGCTATAAAAGGATGCACATTATAAAACAAAGACTGCATTGTAAGCATCGAACGTGGGATGGAAATTGAAATTGGAATCGCTGGAATGGAATTAAAAGTTGTGTTTTTTTGGTCGTAAAGATTGCGCTTTTCCCAAAAGGCATTATAAAAACCCGCTCATGTTCGAATGGAACGGTTTGCGAAAATTTTCAAAACAATCGGTCAAGAACTTTCCGAGATACGAGGTAACAAACGGTAACGTTTTACATTTTTATTTATATAGATTTTCTTGAACATTTAACCCTAACTTGCGTTTAACACGACATAGACGTCTTTATTAGTACGAGGGGTAATTGTCCGGGGGGTAATTGGCACGGGGCGTAATTGTCCGGGGGTCAATTTGTACGGGGGGGGTAATTGTCCGGGGGGTAATTGGCACCGAGGGGTAATTGTCCGGGGGGTAATTGTCCAGGGAGTAATTGTCGAGGAGTAATTGTCCGGGGGTAATTGTCTAGGGGGTAATTGCCCTTGGACCACCATAAAGCCTATTGTACTACTAAACACAAGTCCGTATCTCTACGCACACGTGTGTGCATGCATGCATGCATGTATATATTATGCAAGTATGTATGCATGCATGCATGTATGTATAGTATACTGTATGAATGCATGTATTTATCTGGACCTGTGAAAGTAAAGTTGTTTTTAGTATAGCTTCACAAATGGACTTTACGACTACATTGTATATTATAGGGAAACTGGTAATCATGGGATGCGTTCTGTCGCATGCTATAGACTAAGCTTCGTATCTGTTTTGCGATCGCGTATTAAATTTTGTTTTTTAATCCACTTAATTTCTAGTAGTTTACAGAGATCTATGACCTCCACAAAAACAGTTTCCTCTTAGGGCGAAGTTTGTCGCATATGGATAATTGGGGTTGAATAATTATTGGGGTGGGGGATAATTGGGGTGGCACTGGCTATATCCGTTGGTTCGGCGAACTCTGTGATCATACTTTACATGTGACAGCGACTACTGAATTAAATTACCGCGCCATAATTAGCAGCCTGGCTAAAAACTATCGACTCCAAAGGAAATTTATTACACTTTCAACTTGAATTTAATACCTAATTTATAATGGCGAGAAAATGATGCCATAATGAAGTGATTATCGTAATTATAGGAAAAAATAGTAATAGTAAAATAGTAAAAATAGTAAAGTTTTAAAAGTATACTTCCACTATACTATTGCTGCTAAAATGAGGTTTAGCGTAAAGTTGTATACAAACTCATTCTAAACCTCATTTTATTGTTTCCTTTTTCGGGATCCACATTCCGTTGTTTTCATAAACGAATCTCGCAAACAATGGACCCTCATCGTCCCTCGCATATGGCCTGCCCACTCCCATGCATGGACGAGCAGACAGACGGGATGCACTGAAACAGGCAACTACAGTTTTTTCCATGATTTTTCACGCATCTTTACCTCACGGTAAATTAACCCATAACTTTGAGTTTCGCTGAACCTCTCCCTGAATGCCTGAAGCTCAGAGGAAAAGACGCGGAGGGCGTTGACTGTAGGAGATGGATTTGGATGAATAATTGAAGGGTTATAAACAGAACAGGGACAATTAACCACACTGAAGTTGATTCTCGGAAGAATGCAAATCTGCTTGAATCTGATATTGCCGGGACGAAGACAGTTTATAAAGAATTGAAATGTCACGAGATGCACCGTCATGTAATAATTATAATTATGTGATTGACGTCGATGCTCCCTCCCTCCCTCCCTCCCTCCCTCCCTCCCTCCCTCCCTCCCTCCCTCCCTCCCTCCCTCCCTCCCTCCCTCCCTCCCTCCCTCCCTCCCCTCGTCCCTACGTTAGTCCATCCCGTCCATCTCTCTCTCTCTCTACATGCCGTCCGCCCTTTGTCATCTCCCGCATGACCAATAATTGGCTAGTGTGCAATAAATGCTATAATGTCTTCATGATGGCTTTTCACCTCGCGACTTTTCGATCGCATGCATCCAAGTCAGACGGTTCAGACAAGGCCGCAGCTAGGGGGTGCGTGTGTTTTGGGTGTTCGAACCTAGGCCTTATAGCCAGGATTTTATTTCGGGGAGTGTTTTCCCACACTTTGAGCAAACCGATGCAACCGAATCAGCTAACCAAGGGGCTTGGAATTACGTACGCCGTGATCTCTCGTAGCGGTCAGGGCTGTTTTTAAGGAATTTTTAGAACTGCACAACTCTTTCCTTCCTTTCCCATCTTCCATGGTAAATAATGGAAGATGGGAAGAAGGAGTTGTGCAGTTCTAGCAAAAATGTCATTGTCCTCCGATTTGAAGTAATTATTACTTCAATGGGAGGACAGTGACATTTTTGCTAGTTTTAACTGTACAGAAGTGCTTATACAACAGCACAAATTCATTTTGAACTGCACATTTTGTGTACAACTGCACATTTAAAAAGCCCTGATAGCGGTGTTGGCTCTAATTCACTGTAAAATAGCACATAAAATTATAGGAGTCTAAAAATCTCTTAGTTCTTCTTACATCGTCTGTTAGTAACGCATTACGTAATTTTTATTTTATTTAATTTCGGGGTGTTCAAATACCCAAAACACCCCTAGCTAGGGCCTTGGTTCGAACATTCCCAAAATAAAAAAAAATGTAAAAATCAAATAGTGCATTTACTAGCACCTGATGTAGCCTACATGTAGGACTTGTAGGTCTAAGAACTAGACCTACAGCTATTGGTCGTCCAGAACCCGCTATGAGAGCTCACGACGCTTCTTCAAACCCGTTAATCTGATGAGTCGGTTGCTTGCGGGCTTGATCAAAATCGAGTAAATACTCGATATACCGCCCCGAAATAAAATCCTGGTTACGGCATTGAGACCAGATGCTGTGCTAATGACCATCGTGGCTGGATGGCCATAGGCCTATGCTTCACCGGCATGGTGATTTTAGGGGCAGCAGAAGCGCAATAGACCAGAGTCCGTGATGAACCGTCTGGTCCGCCTATATGCAACCAACCATTAGATCACTAGAAATTAGAACAGCTGTATTGTATCTGACCATTTATAAAGCGCTTCTTGCAGCCAGAGCCTTTCAGAAGCGCTCCCAGTGCGTGCAACTCTGAGAGTAAAGGCAGGTTTGTAGACAAGAGAAAGATGACGACAGACTGCCAGAGTGGATGGCAGAGTGAACGGATGGGGGAAGTCCAAACCATAGGAGGGACCTATGCAGGCAAATGATCTGGATTGAGCCATAGCGGTCCTGACGCGGGGAACAACGCCGATCAGAGGACCTAATAGTACGCGGTGAAGTGGCAGTAATGTGGCGAAGTATAGATCACAAGGATACTTCGAAGCAAGACCCAATTGAGGCTCGAGAATCAAAATAAGAACTTTAAATTGTATACGAGCTGAGAGTGGAAGCCAGTACAGATGTTCGGCCATGAATATAGTAATAAAAAATTATGTGAGTATCGAGGAAGACGGGCAATGAGTACAGGCTGTAGAGTGGCTATAGCCGAATCTTATGGAGGCCAACAAGGACAGAATTACAATAGTCAATCCGAGAACAGACGAATGCGTGAACAATAGAGGTAAAGGTCGAAGAAGAAGCAGCTTTGCGAATAGCCCTGAGATCGACGCCTTAACTGGAAGTAGGAAGAGCGAGTAAGCTTGGCAATGTGTTCGGCAAAGGTTAGAGAACTATCTAGGGTGATACAACTGACAAATAGTTCAAGTCAAGTTCAAGTTCATTTATTTCACACAATACATAATAATACACATCATTGCATAAAAGAAAATCATTCAATTTTTCCCACATTCAGTCTGGAAGGGAAAAAAGCTCAAGTGAGCTTAACGAGTCCACCTCACATTATAATCTAAACTAAAGAATATACTGTACGTAATTTTTAACCGTTAATGACAAGTATTTAATACTATAACTTGTATCATATTACCACCGAAGACATCATTCATATTTATAATATTCCTATTTATGATATAATTGGCGAAACAGGAAAAAAAGAAAGCAGAACAAAGCAATACAAAGTAAAAACTAAAAACTTAATTAGTAGCAGGATAACAAGAACTGTTTATAGCTTTTAGTAAATGTAGCTTTTAGTAAATGTAGCTTTTAGTAAATGTAGCTTTCAGTAAATGTAGCTTTTAGTAAATGTAGCTTTTAGTAAATGTAGCTTTTAGTAAATGTAGCTTTTTAGTAAATGTAGCTTTTAGTAAATGTAGCTTTTAGTAAATGTAGCTTTTAGTAAATGTAGCTTTTAGTAAATGTAGCTTTTAGTAAATGTAGCTTTTAGTAAATGTAGCTTTTAGTAAATGTAGCTTTTAGTAAATGTAGCTTTTAGTAAATGTAGCTTTTAGTAAATGTAGCTTTTAGTAAATGTAGCTTTCCACACAGACATAGGTCACGAACACTAGACGAAAAGTTGAAGTGAGGGAAAGTTTGAGAGAGTAACGAGTAGTCAAGTAGTTTTTGGAGCTGCTTAGAAGTGCCAAACCAAATCAACTGGGTTTTTGAGAGATAAAGCACATAATTTCGCATAACTGATCATCGTGAAAATATATGAACATTTGTATAGCGCCTTACAATATCCTCACGAAGGCGCTTAGCGTAGCAACCCGACAGTTAATAATATGATGATGATGATGATGAGTTCTCTGCCCGAAGGCAGGTTCATTGGCTTTACGTCCCTGGAAATGAGATGAGTGAGGTGGTTTCCCATTGCCTTTCTCACAGACAGTTATTGTGGGTGAGCACTGAGCAACTTGTCCAAGGTCGCTAAGTAGTGGCTTGAGGCAGATTCGAACCTGCCACTCTTCGGTCACAGGGCGACGAAGTTACCGCTACACCACAGCGTCCCACTAATAATATTATAATTAGGACTGTTGGTTTAATCGCGTTAACGTGTGCGATCAACGCGTTAAAAAGTTTGCGATTAAAAGTTTTGACGCATTAATTTCGATTAAAATCTTTAATCGAACAGCAGCCCTAATGATAATATAATATTTCAGGTATTCTTTAGAAGTACGGTACGTCTACAAACAATTTTATCATTGCTCTGCGGCCGTCTCCATAATTATAGGCCCTAATCTATATCTATAAGGAAGGATGTGACTATGTTTGTATGTGTGTATGTGACTTTGTCCAGAATGCACGCTCACAGTTTTTGAGCTTTTCACTCCAAACCTTCACTACTGCGTAGGTCTCGGCACGAGACGCAAAGGCGAGGGGTTGGCGATTCTCTACCACCATGGAGGCCAGGGTGGGGGGCGAAACCCCCCAAATTTTTTTCAAAAAAACCCAGCTATTGATTTGAATTTTTTCCTAGATAGAGGTCCATCAGAACCCCCCGGATCAGTGGTTGGCAAATCTCCACCACCAGGGGGGCCAGGGTGCGGGGGGTCACAAACACTAATTTTCGCTAACAATTTTCATTCGCTTGCCACGTATAAAAGCCGTCATTTTCGCCGTTTTAGAGGTGTCTAAAGTGGACTGGAGGGGTGGGATGGAGGTGAGGGGTGGCGGTGGAGGTGGTGGGGTGGGGTGGCGTAGGGGTCGAGGGGTGGGGTTGGGGATGGGTGGGGGGTTGGGGTGGGGTGGAGTGAGGGAGTGGGGTTGAGGTGGGGTGGAGGGGTGGGGGTGGGGTGGAGGAGGATGGAGTGGGAGGTAGGGTGGGGTGGAGTGGGGGTGGTGGGGTTGGAGGGGGTTGGGGGTGGAGGGGTGGGGTGGGGGTGGGGTGGAAATTTTCGTCAAACCCAAATTTCTTCGGTGGCGTACTGGTATAGAGGTCGCAGTGTGGTGGGGTGTTGTGTGGTGGGGTTGTGGCCGGAGCGGATCGAATCCTAAATTTCCCGGGCAACGCCGGGTACCCCAGCTAGTGCGCTATAAAACAATACAATTGTCTATGTAAGTTGCTTCTGTGTCAGCTTAATTGATTCAAAACAATCAAATTTAATTGATTGATTGATTGATTTGCTTTGTCAATTATTGTCATCAAATCACGTAAGCCTATAACTGACTGGTTCTCAGTAGGTCTAACTTTTCTTGATCATCAACGAAGGAACTGAAACTAAAGAGTCATCGAGAAAAACGACTTCTTAACCGTATACCCTTAAAGGCATTTTAATGTCTGGTATTACCGTACTATTACACAAGATCGATCAACGATCCCATATGCAGGTTATGCTATAGAGGCGTTCGACAGAATATACCGGATAAAATTTTAAAATTTATTGTGGAAGTTTTTATGGCTGCGTTGATAGCACGAGGTTATAGAGTTTCAAAAAATTTACTGATGATGCTACATTATATACATACATATGTATATATGGTCCCCAACAAGGCAAGTTCTTGATATAAATATATATATATATATATATATATATATATATATCAGGAACTTGCCTTATTGGAGACCACAAACCCGCAGCGTATTGTATACGAGAGCAGTAAGTGACTAATGACGAATTCCACGAATTACAAATGCAAACACGTGCATGTTTTGTTACGAGGGTTTAACTAATAATAACAACGTAATTATACTGAATGTGTGCATGCATGTCTGTATGCGTGTATGCATGCATGCATGCGAGTAAGTATGTGCACATACATACATACATACATACATATGTATGTATGTATGTATGTATGTATGTATGTATGTATGTATGTATGTATGTATGTATGTATGTATGTATGTATGTATGTATGTATGTATGTATGTATGTATGTATGTATGCATCCATGATTTACAGGGTGTCATCGTCTACGTCGTAATACTCAATTCTTAGAGCGACGTTGTCAAGGACCGCTCGAACGACTGGATTGGCAGGCTTCGTCTTCTCCATCGTCTCTGCAGCCATCAAAGAAATTCAGCGGTGTACATATATACTGGGTGGAAGCACCATGAATACCAGACGTTTGTGATCGCCTGGTCTTCATGGCCAGGCTTCTCTTTCAACTGAGACATAATAATAATTATTATTTATTAATCATAATAAGTATAATAATTATGCATGTAGCCTATTCACTGTCAATGAATTCCTTGAATTGCTTACAGCCAAACTCAATCTTCTTCGCGCTTCCATGCACTTCTGCCGAACCTTCTTCATATCAACTTCTGCTTCAACGTCAACTGTCTTCGATGGTTCTCAACCCATCTTGTTTGGTTACCTCATATGGCTATAGCTCAAAATCACGTGAATTATATTCACTACCCATTTTATTATTAATGCCATGTTTTAACGACTCTACCCCTTTGCTGCATAACATGAATTTGTTTAATGTCCTTCTCTGAAAGCTGCACCCATTTCTCACAGAAAAGAGAACTTGTTATTCTCTGGTTAAAAACGTCTTACTTTGACACCAAACTTTGCCAACAAGTATCGACCAGTATCACATCGCTTCTTCTTTTCTAAAACTCAAGGTCTTGTCTCTCCCCAGTTTCTTCCCTATACCTTCCTCATGCAATCTTGCCTCTTTCCCGAAAATCAGTCGGACGGCTCGGGCCCTATATGGTCCACCATTCCACAGACCAGAGATTGCTCTCCTTCTCCTACTCTTTCTCGATCTGTGTATGATCTGCTGACCTTTTTACTGATTATATTTCTTTATTTTTATCATCATTTACGAAGCTCTTCTCACAGCATTCGACTTGTAGAAGTGTTTCCAGTGCGACGTGGGCTACCTGAGAGAGTAAGGAACGTTTTGAGACTGTGGAAAGAGGTAGATAGTTCGCTAGCGATGACGATAGAGCGCAGAGAAGGGGAAGTCCTGTAAATAAGGAGGTATATATCTCCTTATTTACAGGACTATATATACACATATATAGTCTGCGCATATATTATATATATATATATATATATAGTCGCCCGCAGATAGTTGTGTATAGGAGAATGCAAAACGCGTTGGTCACGATTAATTGTTTTAGCAAGAAGTTGTACATGCAGTGCAATGCAGGAAATAAAGAACATGGGTATTATTTATTCACACAGATTTCTATATGTAAATTTGTCAGTTTCACTTTGTGCATTATTA
>OX457044.1:38258915-38291415 GCA_949752735.1 Lumbricus terrestris | reverse complement strand
TGCGCATTTTTCAAAAAAGGAGATAGAGTGGTTTATCCCCCCGGATAGTATACACCGGTTAATTCCATCCGAGAGGATAGATTAATTCATCCCCCCGGATAGCTTTCAGGGGGGATACTCCGTTTCGTGTCAACGGCAAAGAAATAGAATGAAACATTTACTAAATAATAATTAAAATTAAAGGTAGCATAGTTTTATTCTAATTCCACTGGGCTTTCCGCATTTCAATTGGTTAACTACATTGAGATCAACATAATTGATAAAATCAAGATTTACTCTATTTAAATGCAGTCGGATACGATTTTAACTGACGTTTCGTTATATATGCATCAAGTTTTTACCCCGAAACGAGCAGATAAAGGGACAAGCACACCATCCTCTCCTTCTGCTCCTACTCCCTCCTCTTTCTACTCCTCTTCCTTATATTATATTGTGTAATTTGTTTATGCGATGCTCCTCAAACCTTCGCAGATCTCATTGTAAATCAATCGCTGAAACCTTGCCAATTGAAACCGTTTTTCCGCCCGATCCATACGAGACATTCCCGACTCTGCCAGGAATAGTTCCCGTGTGGGACATCGTGGAAGAGACAGATGCTGTACAGCGGCATCGTCCATACCCCTCAGCCTTTCGGCAGCAGTCTTTAGACTTTCAGAATGGTTGATGAGTTGTGTAGCAAACTGTTCGGCGTTGCTCTCAATTGAATGATTGATGTAATCATACAACTTGAGATAGCCGGACACTTTTTCGACGGTCACACGCAGACGACGCACCACCAGCTGTGATCCAAAAATAGAAATAATTATGTATACGGTTACGAGCGCAAAGATTGACATGAGATAATAATAAAATAGAGCAATGAACGTTGTAACAACGTCGTAACAACGTTGTTGCTGAAACAATAGAACGTGGTAATTTCTAAAAGATGTAGGTTCAGCCTTCACGAGGATTTTCTTTTGAGGTGTCGCAAAACAAATTGATGATTACGATTAGTGCACAATGCACATAATAATTATATCTTTATATCTTTAAATACTTGTGTAAAGTACGGTGCATGATATGCATTCATATTAATAATATGTGCATTGCATACACAGTGGTTCAATAAAAAGTAAGCCAAACTGTTTTTCATACATCTCTAATGCCTGACGACTATTCATACCAAAAAGTTTCGCAATATTTAGAGAATTGAACCAAAAATATGATTCCGGCATATCATGTTATAAATTTAAGCGGATAGAAAGATATGACTCTTTCAATTTCATCAGCCGAAATTTAAGCTTACGGGAGCAATTTTTTGGGCTTTGTAACAAAGTACTTCAAACATGAAAAAGTCTTTTATATGTTTGTGAAGAAAGTCGAAGTAATATTAGTTGATTATTTTAACAAAGAAGATGTTATAGGCGACAAGATTGAAATCTAGACTGTTCGGAAGGCCATAATATGGGAGAAATGAAGTCTGGCGTCTCTCTTGTCAGCATTTCGATGGTTTCCTTGGCTTTGTGGGCTGGGGCACTGTCCTGTTGTAAACAAAGCAGCCTTCTGGGGTTAGATTTCTGATTACAGGCACAAATGCTGTGATGGCAGAACGTCGCAATAATAGGTTCCATTAATTTTTACTCCAGGATCAATGAAGACTAAATGGGAACGACCAAGCGTCGAAACCGCAACGGACTCGCTGAAAACTTAAGTTTCTGCAGATGAATATGAGAGATTCCTATCTTTTTATAAATATTGAGAAAATTTATAGAATGATTGATCATACGGCATTAGAAATATATGAAAAACAGTTTGGCCTGCTTTTTATTGAACCACGGTGTATATCTCTAATGCATACACACAGTTTGTACGCACATGGGCGGCGATTGTGCGTACGTTACAAGCAACGTTTGTGTAAAAAAAGTGTCCGGCTATCTCAAATTCATCAACAACGTCTAATTGCATCATTATAGTAGTTAGTATTATTTTACATCCTTTGATTTCTTATAGCATCATTTAAAAGTGCAACTGGGGTCTGGATGTGGAATTGATGACTCACCTGTCGCTCTATTGGTCCGTGGAGCTGGAGTTGATCAGTCGTGAAATTGCAACTCCCATTCTTTGAACATTTCACTTCAAGTCTGTTTATATTTGTGGCCGCCAGGATCTGAAATTATGGAACAACACTGTAATATAAAAAATTATATTCGTAATATAATGCTAAATGTCAATCATGTCCTGAGGAACCTTTTTCCACCTCTTGCAAAAACCACCTATAACTTGCGACCTAGACCACACCCTTTTGCTCTACCAGTTAAAGATGTTAAAAACCTTATTCCGAGGGTTCTCTTTGACACCCATTAATGACATTGTTATCTTCACATTATTTTGCTGTTTACTTTTAAAGTGTATTGACATGTAACTGAGTGCGGTGTGTCACCCTGATTTGTCTAATTAAACGAAGATTAATTACTGCGTCATCCACATTGTTCACCACTTCACCGCCATCGTCATCGTCATCGTCATCGTCATCGTCATCGTCATCGTCATCATCATCATCATCATCATCATCCTCATCGTCGTCGTCGTCGTCGTCATCATCATCATCATCATCGTTATCATTTATATAGTTGCTGTTGTTTTTGCCATTGTCGTCATCATCATCATGCCATCTCATCCCCAACAAAAACGGTGTCCTCTATAATTCTTCCGTTGTGCTGATAACTCTGCCAAAGCCTTGCTCATATTAGCTTCGTGAATTTTAATATAATCGTAAAACGACATTCCGATAATTAAAAGTACTTAGGGTTACTTAAACGTCTATGCAATATCCGTACGTTATATTACGCTGTCATAATAATTGTATATAAATATGATTGAAGAATTGAGCGCAGAAAAAGCTGTCCTGAATTTGTCAGAAGATGCGCCTATCGTCTGCAATAGGAACCCTAGAATAATGTAAAATAGATGGACTTTGCAGATGAATTCATAATTAACACCATGCTTTTTGAAACTGCAGTGGCAGATTGTGAACATAGGGTATACCTGAATGCGGAATTTCTCTACGGCAACCAGCGTCTTCTTCAGAATACCCACGACGTCTTCCACTGTGTTGGCATAAGCATAGTCCGAGTCATAGGCGGCGTACGGCTGTTCATCGTACTGGAAAGTGTCCTCTCCCACCGCTGGGGTTCCACCGGATTCCAGGAGTTCACCAGCTACACATTCGATGGTCGGATAAGACGAAGTAAGACATGTAGAGGCAGCAGTAGACATAGACTCCGACGTAGATTGTGACACCACTGTTGACTCAGACTCCATTGTAGACAGGGACTCAATCGTAGAGAGAGACTCCGATGCAGCCTGTGACTCTGTCGTTGACTCAAACTCCATTGTGGACTCAGACCCCGATGTGGACTCAGACTCCGTTGTAGACAGAGACTGTGAAGTAGACTGTGACTCTCTCGTTGATTCAGACTCCATTGTAGACTCAGACTCCGTTGTAGACATTGACTCAATCGTAGACAGAGACTCCGACGTAGCCTGTGACTCCGTCGCTGATTCAGACTCCGTTGTGGACTCAAAGTCCGTTGTTGATTCAGACTCCGCTGTGGACTCAGAGTCTGTTGTGGACTCGCACTCAGTTGTAGATTGAGACTCAATCGTAGACAGAGACTCCGACGCAGGCTGTGACTCTGTCGTTGACTCAGACTCCAATGTGGACTCAGACCGCGTTGTAGACAGGGACTCAATCTTAGACAGAGACTGCGAAATAGCCTGTGACTCCGTCGCTGATTCAGACTCCGTTGTGGACTCAAAGTCCGTTGCTGATTCAGACTCCGTTGTGGACTCAGAGTCCGTTGTGGACTCAGAGTCCGTTGTGGACTCGCACTCAGTTGTAAATTGAGACTCAATTGTAGACAGAGACTCCGACGTAGACTGTGACTCTGTCGTTGACTCAGACTCCAATATGGACTCAGACTCCGCTGTAGACAGAGACTCGATTGTAGACGGAGACTCCGTCGTTGTCTCGGACTTCACCGTGGACTCAGACTCCGCTGTAGACAGGGACTCAATCGTAGACAGAGACTCCAATGTAGACTGTGACGCCGTCGTTGACTCGGACTCCGTTGTTGACAAAGTCTCCTCTGTAGTCTGACATTCTGTCCTTGACAGTGATTCCGCCGTAGTCTGAGATGCCATCGAGGACATAGAATTCGTTGCAGACTGAGACTCCGTCGTAGTCTGAGACTGAGTCGCAGTCTGAGACTGAGTCGCAGTCTGAGACTGAGTCGTAGTCTCAGTTAGACGCTCACCAGTTGGAAGACAAAATCCTGGCTGAAAAGCACCTGCACAAACATAACGCATTTTTTATTATAAAATTCTCACGAAGTAGACTGGCTTGAGAAACATCAGGGAAGCCAGTTTTAATCGACCTATGAGAGAAAATTTAATACTGTTTTACTATTAGACGCCGCGAAGTGTAAACTTGGGAAAACACAGTCTCAATTAAATTGTATGCATTGTGTTTGTTTTGAGCGAAAGTCATCGTCAAGTTATTGCATGTCAATTGTCCATTGGTACACGGTATGTCAGTTGCTTGCATTTGCAGGTTATACCGATCTCGAGATCGACACTTGAACAGACCTCAGCGTAAGACAGGAAAAACCTGGTTAGAAAGACTTCCCGAGTAGTAGTAGTAGTAGTAGTAGCAGCAGCAGCAGCAGCAGCAGCAGCAGCAGCAGCAGCAGCAGCAGTAGTGGTAGTAGTAGTAGTAGTAGTAGTAGTAGTAGTAGTAGTAGTAGTAGTAGTAGTAGTAGTAGTAGTAGTAGTAGTAGTAGTAGTAGTATTAGTAGTAGTAGTAGTAGTAGTAGTAGTAGTAGTAGTAGTAGTAGTAGTAATAGTAGTAGTTGTAATAGTAGCATTAGTAGTAGTAGTTTTAGTAGAAGTAGCAGCAGAAAGATCATTAGCGTCACGCTTCTCCTTGGTCAGTGGTTCAACTAATAGAAATTTATTATAAATCAAGGTTGCCGCGTGATATTATGTGCCTCGTATGGTAAAGGAATCAACTACCATAGGCAGAATTGGTGGCGAAATAGATGTTCAGACGGTGGACTCCTCTGAGTAAACCCCTTAGGCGCTAACCATTCACAGCTGACTCAACTCAGCACTAAGCGTACTAATAAATGGTTTTGTTATTTTCGGCTCAGTTTATACAATTTCGTGCATAAAATTATTGTGTGCGAGTTTACGAGTTTAAAAAAAGATCTGTTCCAAGAACCTGACGAAAACCGCGTCGTCTGGGCTGTGGTTTTATTATAATCCAACAGTTGCTCTATTATCCTCGCATACCCTTCCCCCCATGCAGCGGCGCCCGCAGGATTTTTTTCTTGTACGCACAGGGGAAAATTTTCGGTCGACGAAAAAACTGATGACCTTTTTTTTTTTTTTTTTTAGTCATCGACCAAAAATTTCCCAAAAACATACCTTTTCTATCCGCCGCTGTACGCACTTACCTATTTGCGTACGTCTGCGGGCGCCGCTGCTGTACGCACTTGCGTAAGTGCGTACGCCTGCGGGCGCCGCTGCCCCCATGCACTCAATGTACGCGGACCTAATTAGAGTTCCGAGGACATTGACAGCGACGCAGAATCTCATCAAATGCCTCTGCGCATGCGCCAGTTCAGTTATTTCATTTTAACGACACTTTATGCTAACAAAACTCATTAGCGTCGCCCTCCTCCTTTATCCAGGCTTGGGACTGGCAGGGCTGTACTCAAGGGTAGGCCTATATATACGCTAGTATACGGCGTATACTCATCTCCGGGGAAAATGACAAAATACGAGAGTACACGCGGGTATAAGCTTACAGGCTATATACAGCGTATACCAACCTCAGTAAGACCAATTGAGTGGGTATACCGTATACGCAAAAAATCGCGAATTACCAAGGCAAAAAATCCTGAAAGTAGAGCGTTTCACGCTGTTTGAAAGGTTTTTCGGGTGAAAAATCACGAAAAAACTTCGATGACTAAAATTTCGATGACTAAAAAAGGTCGTCAGAATTTTTTGGCCCAAAAAAGTCGATTTTTCGGCGTCAGCGTGTACTCACCTCAAAAGTTTTGAGTACAGCACTGGCTAGCACCGTCAGAGTGCAAACGATGCGACGGTCATCCTGTATTTTTTTTAATTTGCATTGGAGGAAAGTCAGTCTATAGGCTTTAAAATCTTGTTTTAGCGACCCTTAAATTCCTTGAATGATCATCAGTAGGCTACGTCACCTATGACTGAAATAAGATGTTAAGATTTTTCACTTCTTGTATTTTTGCACCGACCAGTAAAAGCGAACTTCAAATTTAGACAAATCAATTTGTCAACATTTGCGCTGCTATTAGCCCCATCCAATGACCCCATTAGCGACAGCCACGCAGAGAAAGCATGCAGTTGTCTATAGCCTCAATTTTACCCAATCATGTTGACCCATAGCCTACTGCTAGACGCAGATAAAAAAAAGCATGTGTGTTTAAATTAACTAGGAGCGTTTTGCTTTGATATCGAGTTTCATTTCTACGATAGGCCAAATGGGCCAATGCGGAACCGCATTAGATAAAATTGTAAACATTTATATTCCGGCTCTAGGTGACCCCTGTGCCCCGGTCTCTAGAATTGCTTTTTAATCTGAGGAATAGATCTACACGTCGACTTCTGAAAGATGCTTAGTAAAATGTACTGCTTCCTTAAAAGATATTTCTCATTTTTTATATGTATAGAAGCGACAAAATATGCTTAAAGGACAATCGAGGCATCACAATTGCAATGGCTCAGAGTTAAAAACCGAATCTCAAACTTCACCGAATCTCAGACTTAACTGAATCTCAGACTTCACCGAATCTTAGACTTCACCAAATCTCAGATTTCGCCAAATCTCAGACTTCGCCGAATCTCAGACTTCACCGAATCTTAGACTTCACAAAATCTCAGACTTCACCGAATTTCAGACTTCACCGAATCGGCGAATTGCTGAAATTGGCAGAAATAATCGCTCTCAACAAAGCCGTGTCGTTTGCATGCGTAACTATCCGTCCGAAGTCCGAACAGACCTGAGAATCAATGAATTTTCACAGTGTAGCAATGTATAGGCTACATAGCCTATGCGCAGTGATATACCTTCCTCTAATTCCGCATTCTTATTCTGATCTGACTGAAGTTGTCGTTTACGATCATCCACGAATTTTCACTTACCGAATTCTGGCAGAACGAGAAAGCAAACTAGCAGCAATACTCCAAACTTCATTGTGTAGATAATGGTTACGTTTTTAATACAACAGCAATTTAAGTTAATAGCTTTTGATCCCAGCCAAATTCTTATATATAGGGCCTAGGCTATTGTCTAAGTCGTCTAAATTTAGCAGTGAAATTTGATCGAAAAATTGCCAAGTTATAATAACGTTATAATAACTCCTATCTTTTCAGCAACGAAGGTTGTTATAGGCCTATACTTTTATATAAAGTTTGCTCACCCATGTGCAGCCTGTAGCATTCATAGGCTATTATAGACTTCAAAATTCCTTGGCGTGTGAATCAAAAAGACAGTACTGAAGTTTAGGTTTTCAAACCTACAGAAATGGAACAGTTGACTGACTCACTGTGAAGACTTAGTGGTTAGTTGTGCAGCAGCGTTGAATGAATGAAACAACGGCTAATTCGATAAACATTGCTCTAATTTACTTCCTCAAAGATAATCCGTCGCAAAATGAAAGTCGTTTTTTGAAACCAACTCAGTCAGCCACTGCACCCACACACACACGCATGCGAGGGTGCTCACAACGACCAAAGCCGTCGGCTGATTCTACAGTTAAGCTACATGTATAGCCTATCAGCTCGTTCATTATGCGAGGCAACGGCATATCATGTTCCGGCAGTCGAATAAACATTTGTTTGGAAAGCGATAGTTTAGGTTCATCTCGGAATATTCACATAATCTTATTGTGAGGGGATGAGCAGCCACTGTGTTTACAGCTCTGGGCTGAATCTGGCCGGGTGTTATTATCATTAGAACGGATATCGTGTTGTTCTTTAAGCCTGCGTATACATTAATTCAGGGTTTAGATTCAAATCTCTCAGGCTAATGACATGATTTTATTTAACCCTGATTATGCCTACAGATGCGCGGGAAACCTCTTCTTCACAAATCGTGTCCTATAGGATCCTTCATGATAAATCGTGTCGATCTTCCGTGCTTTTCTTTCCTTCTATAGAATTCCATTCAACAGCTTCCCTCTACATGCGTTCGGTTGCGCTTCGGATTCTAACTGTTGACCGACTTTACGTACTTTGCTGTTCCATTCATTGCTCTCCTCCTCCTCACCACCCGCATGGTGCGACCATCTCTTTTACTTTCTTATCTATCTCGTGCTTCTTTTCCCAACCCGGACACCGTATTCTCCACCCATTGGTCTGCTCTTTCATTCTTTAGTTGCTCGATTTCTTCACTCGTAACTTTCCTTCTTCACCCGTCATTCATCGTCACCCCAAATGTCTGTCATCTATACCCACCACTCTCTCTTTCTCTCTTTCTTTCACACACTCTCTCTCCATTTAACTCTGTCCTTTTACTGATCCTTCTCCTTTTCCAGCTATTCGAATTATCATTCCCTTCAACCACCCATGCAGTCGTTCGCTCTTTCGCTACTCCTCGGTTTTCCGTGTTTGCCTCCACCGATCTCTTTGACTCCTCTTCGACCGATTTCTCTCATTCTCCACTGATTCACATATTAATGGTCTTCTCCCATCCGTTCGCTCTGCCATCCTCTCTGGTAGTCTTTCGTCATCTTTCTCTTGTCTAAAGACATGCCTTTTCTCTCGGAGTTGCACGCACTGGGAGCGCTTCTGAAAGGCTCTTGCTGCAAGAAGCGCTTTACAAATGGTCAGATACGATACGATACGATACGATTACACCAACTTCTATTCTTCTCCGCAGATTTTGTTTCTCCTCTCTATATATATTGCCGACCTTCCTCCCGTTCCAGTCCAGTCCGCCCATCAATTTTCTTCTCCACAGATACCTCTTGTTCCCCACCTACTCCTCTCTTCTTCGCCCATCCACGTTTCTCTCGAACAGTCTTGCTGCAATGCAACCTTTCACAACTACGCAAATTATTAATAAATTGCCCTAATATAAAATTTTAAATTTCTCTACAACAAACTGAAATTGCATCAGGGAGACCTGCTTAGTCGTCGGCGTTACGTTACTTACGTATATATAAAATCAAGTCAGCAATAGCCAGGCGTTTTGTCAATTTTGCTGCCAGTACAGAATCTATGAAGGTCAAGACGTATAGACAAACTTTTATAATGGACTCTATTTTATGACTCCTCGGGATTTCCATCCAAAACTGATGTCTCGTCTGCTCAAAAGAATTATTCATTCGATGCAGCGCTCGTGAATAAGTTGGTGCTTGCCATTGACTTTCGAGTGGTGCCTTAGAAGTTTAAAAAATACGATTAAATATGGAAGTAACTAGAGGGAATAGTCTACATGTACTTGACCCTGAAGAACTGATACCTCTTTCTCATTCATTTATTCATTCATTCAATGGACTCGTCGCGCCCCTTCAGGAACCCACTTTTTAACTGCTACTTTTTCTCAAACAAATTTCTTCGCACTAAAAAAGCCTAAATTGAGAAAGCTACATTAAGAAACCTCTCTGAAAATACCCATGCATGTTCTTAATTTCCTGTGACCATCGTTCTTTGCCCCATGGTGCAAACAATTTCTGCGGGCGTCCATGATCTTAAAGGTAGAAAAGTAGGAGTAGTGAGGAAGAAATTGTGTGTGTATTGAATATATGTATGTATGTATGTGGGTATCGACGTATGTATGTGTTATTGTATGTAATGTATGGATGTGGGCCTATGTATGTATATATGCATGCATCTATGTATGCATGTATGCGCACTTTATATAGCGCCCCTTCAAGAATCTACTCAGAAGCGCTCCCGATTACAGCGCGGACACTGAATCGAAGTTTTACGCCGAATCGCATGAGCAACTGCGAGTGAGAGACTTGCTAGAGTCCCTACGCGGCGGCTTGAAGTGGATTCGAACCTGTGACCATCCAGCTCCAAGGCACCGAACACACACATGCACCCCGCGGTCTTAGTTGAGAATCGAACCCGCAATCACCACGTAACAGGTGGAGCGCCCTAATCAACCGATCACTCTGCCACACTCAGCGTAACAACGTTGTGTTAATGACAACTGTTAAAATAACGAAAAACAACTTCGCCCCTTTCTATATTAATTTTTAAAAAATTTGATAAAAGGACACTATTTTCGTTCGTTTTTCCATTTCTTAGATAGGCCTACAGCAGTTAGAACACATGCAAATATGCATCGCGCTACAGTTGGGAGCGCCTCAGAATAGATGCAGAAAGCTATTGTTCTTTGCAGGATTATCAGTGTCTGTGTTAACTGCACTTAAGGAACATTGGACATGAATCTCTCATTATAGCCTACACACTGTAATGTGACCGAAGTGCAGTGATCGTTAATGCAATGCCACCATGCGAGTAGCCTAAGTCTATGACCTGCGAAAATGGGCAGCAGTTTCCTTTCAGAGTAAAGTTTGCCGGGTGCAGCTAATTCGGGATGTCGAGGGTCGCATTTACATCCGCCCTTTACGTCATGCGTAGGTCTACTCAGTGATCCAACTTGCCTTGTAATAGGACGACAGAAAAAACTATCGTACTATAATTAACAGTCGGACTAAAAACAATCGACTCAAATGGAAATTTGTAATACTTGAACCATAAACAAAAACATCATTAATAATAATAAAAACAACAACAACAACAGCAACAGCATAAGATACAGTGATAATAATGACAACAATTATAATTAGAATGACAAATAATTTCAATAGTGAAAGTAGTAGTAGTGGTAAAATCAGAGCAGCTGTACTAAAAGTAGGCCATCATTGGTGGCAGTGGTTGTAGCAGTGATAGTAGATGTCTTAGTGGTAGTGGTAGTATATAGAGGTCTAGTAGTAGTAGTAGTAGTAGTAGTAGTAGTAGTAGTAGTAGTAGTAGTAGTAGTAGTAGTAGTAGTAGTAGCAGTAGTAGAAGTAGTAGCAGTAGTAGTAGTAGTAGTAGTAGTAGTAGTGGTAGTAGTAGTAGTAGTAGTAGTAGTAGTAGTAGTAGTAGTAGTAGTAGTAGTAGTAGTAGTAGTAGCAGTAGGCCTAGTAATAGTAGGCCTAGTGGTAGTAGTAGTAGTAGTAGTAGTAGCAGTATCAGTAGTAGTAGTAGTAGTAGTAGTAGTAGTAGTAGTAGTAGTAGTAGTAGTAGAAGTAGCAGTAGCAGCAGCAGCAGCAGCAGCAGCAGCAGCAGCAGCAGCAGCAGCAGCAGCAGCAGCAGTAGTAGTAGTAGTAGTAGTAGTAGTAGTAGTAGTAGTAGTAGTAGTAGTAGTAGTAGTGGTAGTAGTAGTAGTAGTAGTAGTAGTAGTAGTAGTAGTAGTAGTAGTAGTAGTAGTAGTAGTAGTAGTAGTAGTAGTAGTAGTAGTAGTAGTAGTAGAAGTAGCAGTAGCAGCAGCAGCAGCAGTTGTAGAATAAACTTAATCATGTTTCTCATTAATCGTTTTTTTATTCCTTAATTCCCCTTTTCCTCTTTTCTCTTCGGAACCGATTCTGATCAACGATCGTCTTCGCCCCTTTTAAAAAATTTCCATAAGAAGAATTTTCTACGTGTGAGAGTTTTCCCATCAACCATTTACGGTGGTTCTACTGCAGCTTCGTACACGAAAACAACATTGGCGGTATGGATGCGGACAGACAGAGAGACATTCGGAGACAGATAGATATTGACAACTATAAGCTTACATACAATATAAACAGTGCAACGGTGAGGCATGCAAGCGCATAGACGCAAACACACGGCCATACAAACATACATACAGCCAGACACGAACACACAGACCGAAGGGCACGCAAAGAGTCGCACACGGAAAGAAATATCCGCAGTATTTTCTCTCGTGGTTATTATAATTATCAACGCATCATTGTGTCACTGTAAAATAACTTTGGAAGCCTCAGTTTCGCTGGTCAAAGGCCGAGGAAATTTTGATCCTAGGACGATGAATGGTGGAGCTGGAGCTGAATGAAGGATGCAAGGGTTAGAGTAAATAAATAGCTCATGTTGAAGGCACAGCAACATAAACAATAATAGGTCTATCTATAATAGTCTATAATTATTACAGTGCGCGACAAGGAAACAGGAATTGCAAATTGGGATTAGCCAGCCTATTAATGAAGCGTACCAGTAGCCTACTTGCGAAATAAGTCAAATGCTCTGCCGTGAAAGGATTTTGCTGCAATTAACTGGTTGTTGTAGTCTTTAAAAAGATACGTAGCAAAATGAAGCCGGAATTGCAATTCATGCATATAATAGGCATAAGAATTTCAATGATTTCAGAAAGTAATTTTTGATCTGTAGCCCTGCAGTAATTTATAGTCTGGCTATTCTATGTTAATTTTTTTAGATGAAAGACGCTGTGACAAGTGAGAAGACATTGATACTGAAGCTGATGACTTACGCATGCACCACGCAACATTCAAGTCGACAGCTAGGGTTGGTAAACTGAGTCGTAGGGCGTGATGGGCGCCTTGCATGGCTGCCAACAGTTAAATTCAAATGCTGTAATAACTTATGATCATCCGTTCATTACTGATTGTAATCATGCTGCATTGTAACAGTTCGAAAATTAAACGAAGATTAATATTTTAACTGCTATTATTAGATCTACGTTCATTCATGTACTGAAGAAGTTTGGAAATTCAATTGTTTAATCGTAAAACCTTTTTACTTATGGTGTTAGGGGCTAACTCGCGGTCAGCCAATTTATCATATTGTGGACACAAGGGCAAAAATTTAACGTGTTTATTTTAGGAATTCTTTGAAGCCGCTTCAATATTATGATAACCATGGACTATAGTATCTCAGCATTACTTTAATTGGTGATGTTACATATTGTAACGAACCCGCACTGCTCAACAAGGACCGACGCACAACAAGCCCGCAGACTGTTGCAAGAGAGACGCAATTGACAACGGACAAATTCCAGGAATAACTAATCTAAACACAGCAATGTTTTGTTTATGTTATGACGACAGATCCTGAATGCGTGCATTCGTGTCCATGTATAATTGTATAATTATGTCCACGTCGCATGTTTGCGAAAGTGCAAACTGCAAGTTTGTACGCATGTATGACTGTATGTATGTATGGATGGATGGATGGATGTATGCATGGATAAATGTATGTATGTACAGGGTGGGCCATAAAAATCAGCCCTTATGGTTTTTAGCCCATATCTTGGCCAAACATACGATTTTTTAAATGAAACTTTACAGTCTTAAAGGCAATTGATATTTACGTACAATGGTCAAATTTTAACGGAACAAAAGTTATATCACTTTTAGTGAGGACACTGTAATGTTTTAAAGCTTGATTGCCGTGCGCTAGTTATTTAATTCCTGGCCAATCAACTATTTAAAACTATCCTTGGTGGCAGCGGTGTGGTCTCCAGTCTCTTCGGTATCGGTAGCGTGGTTCTTTAACGACGTTGGATGAGCAGAATAAGACACAATTGATTTTCCTTTCTTATTATAGACGTAGCTTATTATTGTACATTGTTTTATTTACAGTTATTAAAATCGGTTTCCATGACGTTTTGTTAAGTCTTCGTATAGTTTGTTCCTACTCTTCGTTCCTACACTTCGTTCCTACACTCTCTGTTGATCACCTAACGTACCGCCTTTTCTAGCAGTCTCATTGGCGCAATCTCTTCCTTGAGAGCGGGTTCCTTTGTTTATCGTTCTCGCCCTAACGCCTTCTGAGAGTAAAATCCCTTTTTAGAGTGGATTCCTCTACCGGTCGTATCGCCCTGACGATTTCCAAGAGTGAACCCTTTTCGAGCGAATTCCTCCTCCCGTTCGTTTCCTCCGGCCGCATTCTCGGAGTGAACCCCTTTTCGAGTGGATTCCTCCTTCTGTTCGTTTCCTCCGGCCGCATTCTCGGAGTGAACCCCTTTTCGAGTGGATTCCTCCTTCCGTTCGTTTCCTCCGGCCGCATTCTCGGAGTGAACCCCTTTTCGAGTGGATTCCTCCTTCCGTTCGTTTCCTCCGGCCGCATTCTCGGAGTGAACCCCTTTTCGAGTGGATTCCTCCTTCCGTTCGTTTCCTCCGGCCGCATTCTCGGAGTGAACCCCTTTTCGAGTGGATTCCTCCTTCCGTTCGTTTCCTCCGGCCGCATTCTCGGAGTGAACCCCTTTTCGAGTGGATTCCTCCTTCCGTTCGTTTCCTCCGGCCGCATTCTCGGAGTGAACCCCGACTCCCAATTTCGCCCCCTATTTATCCATTCCTTCCAGTCGCCCGTCTCAGCTCCTTCTATCCGTTTTCTCTCCTTATATGGTCATCTTTTCTGTTCAACTCCCTGCTTGCTATTTTTCACTCCTTTTATGGTCATTTTTTTTTACATACATCCTGGTTCTTCTGCCTTCGACTATCTCTGCCCAGTCCCCTTGCTATTGCCTGTCCGCCTGTAGTGGCCTACTGTCTGCTATGAGTCAGTCTGCGTCTTCCAGTCTGCATCTCTGTGCATCTATATTTATACTATATATTTATATCAACCTTGAGTCCTTTAGTTTCTAGTCTTCCTTATTCTATATATAATGTTCAGTTTCATGCCTACAGTGTTCAATCTAATCCACTTAGGCCTAATCGTCTTTACGTATTTTAACTATACTGTTCAGTTTCATACATATTAAAATTCTCTACGCAGTGTTCGGTTGCCTATACATTATTCGCATCAGTCCCTCATAACCCAGCCCCCTCTTCCATTACATCATCCAACTTCTAATGCTTCTGGCTCCAGGTCGAGCATCAGATGGAATGAACTGTATGGCCGAGGTTCGTTGGACTGCGGTTATGTTACAAGAGCACAGGTGATCAGTCGTTCGTCACCAGGCTTGCGTAGCAACCGTTGCGTAGACGCCTAACATAAAATACACACAAAACACAATCGGCTAATATGCAGCATATAAAATCTATCTACGTAACAAGTTACAATGTAGCTTCAGCATAACTCCAACATTAGTCTATATAAAGACTATTAGCCTTTAACACATTTAGTCATCCGTGTGTGCCCGAGATAAGCCATCTGCTTAACCATTTGCTTCCAAGGCACATAAAAACACTTAGCCTATTGTTTCGGTCAATTTTCGACAAAATTTTGTGCTCGAGTAAAAGTTATTTTAAATTTCCAATTCCCATAACGTGTCTCTCTAGATCTATGTCTGAGAAAGTGTTCATTTTAAACTTCTCGCGTCACTCGATAACAAGCTTATAACTTCACATTAAAATCCATCTACACATGGGTAGGCCTATTTATAGGCTATGACCGCAAATTCATTATTCATCTAGCCTTATAACTACAGCTAAGCACGACTACAGTTTTCCTCTGTATCGAGAACGCTTTGCTTGTCTCAATGATCAAATGCTTGTACTAGCAGAGTTATTATATTACAGCTTATTGGTGTCAATCTGTGACACTCTCACATTTACATACTTAGGCCTATATTTATACCTCACGCGTTTCAAGCGACTCACTCAATCCATGTGTTCTCCATACGCTCTCCATGCATCCGCCATCCTTCCCATTTGTGCTCACTACTCATGCTTCCTATTTTGTACGCATTTTAATCCATCCCTGCATGCACTGCTATTCAGACAACCTCTTCCTCCTCCATGGCAAATCATTCCTCATGTTGTCATTGCCATATGCATTGTCATTTCGTGCCATATTCATTCTCCAATTACAGTCACCTTTAGCTGGACTCCGCCAGTCCAAAGACTCTCCTCTATACTTCATTCTATCGCACGTCCAATTGGTCACACAAAGTCTGCTACCAATTTGTCTCCTAAATCTCTGATCCTTTCGATATCCATTTTCATGCATTGAGGCCTTAGTGTATTGAGGAGTCCATGCCTTATCCCGTTTATAATTAACCCCAACGTTTCGCCTCCCGAGGTAATTTCTATTCCTCCTGCAATCAGACCTATTCGTCTGCTCATTCAAACGATCTGCTCCATATAAATTCACTGAATCTCGTGGCTGTCTACCCATCCAGTTTGAAGCACGTGACTTGTCATACTCTTTCTCTTTCTTAGTCACTTCATCTTCTGCTCTCTTTTCCTCCTTCTGCTTGCCCTTTGAACCGTTCGCATCATGTGCAATCCGATCCCTCTTCACATCTCTCTTTTCCTCCTTCTGCTTGCCCTTTGAACCGTTCGCATCATGTGCAATCCGATCCCTCTTCACATCTCTCTTTTCCTCCTTCTGCTTGCCCTTTCCCCATCATCAGCATCCGTCTCGACATCTCCTTCCTCTCTTCCTCTCCTTCTCTCATACTCCTTCAATCGCCTAACCATTTCTTTCCTTTCTAGACCAAATGGTTCTATCTTTCTAGCGAGACATTCATCCTCCAAATCCTTCTTCTTCATCGTTTCAAAATCTGTCAGTATCGCTCCATAGTCACAAGTAGCCATTTCTTATGAATATGATTGTTACAATAGAGTTACATTCAGCTTTTTACAAGCCTACTCTAACGTCCAATCATACTAGTTTAACAAACACTGATTCAGATTATCATAAACAAAACACTCGAAATCCAACAACAGAATCTTCTCACCGGATTATTACACCGTGTGTAGAATCTTTTTCAGCGTCTGCCTCAGTACGGGCGTGTCGTTGATTTCGTCTCGTACCACGTGCAGGATGCTCCTTCCTTTCTCTTCGTCGCTGGCTGCTGCCGTCGAGTATACGGTTACATTGACCTCTCTCGTCCGTGCTCCAGTCTGCAGTCAACACCTCCCTCCGTTGCTGCCGCCCTCTTTCGGTCGATTCCGTTGGCTCGGTAATCTCCGTCAGCGTTTTCTTTAATCCTCCCGTATGTTGATTAGCCTTCTTTTCTGGTCTAATCCGGTTGATTTAGCGACCTCAACGTTCTCGCATACAACGTTCAGAACTTTAGACGGTTTTCTCTTCCTTTCCAAAGCTCTGTACGCTACTCCAGTTTTATCGTCTCTTATAACTGTTTTAAATTATTCAGTGCTCTTGTCGTCTCCGTTGCGCTAGCACCATGTAATGTTTTAAAGCTTGATTGCCGTGCGCTAGTTATTTAATTCCTGGCCAATCAACTATTTAAAACTATCCTTGGTGGCAGCGGTGTGGTCTCCAGTCTCTTCGGTATCGGTAGCGTGGTTCTTTAACGACGTTGGATGAGCAGAATAAGACACAATTGATTTTCCTTTCTTATTATAGACGTAGCTTATTATTGTACATTGTTTTATTTACAGTTATTAAAATCGGTTTCCATGACGTTTTGTTAAGTCTTCGTATAGTTTGTTCCTACTCTTCGTTCCTACACTTCGTTCCTACACTCTCTGTTGATCACCTAACGTACCGCCTTTTCTAGCAGTCTCATTGGCGCAATCTCTTCCTTGAGAGCGGGTTCCTTTGTTTATCGTTCTCGCCCTAACGCCTTCTGAGAGTAAAATCCCTTTTTAGAGTGGATTCCTCTACCGGTCGTATCGCCCTGACGATTTCCAAGAGTGAACCCTTTTCGAGCGAATTCCTCCTCCCGTTCGTTTCCTCCGGCCGCATTCTCGGAGTGAACCCCTTTTCGAGTGGATTCCTCCTTCCGTTCGTTTCCTCCGGCCGCATTCTCGGAGTGAACCCCTTTTCGAGTGGATTCCTCCTTCCGTTCGTTTCCTCCGGCCGCATTCTCGGAGTGAACCCCTTTTCGAGTGGATTCCTCCTTCCGTTCGTTTCCTCCGGCCGCATTCTCGGAGTGAACCCCTTTTCGAGTGGATTCCTCCTTCCGTTCGTTTCCTCCGGCCGCATTCTCGGAGTGAACCCCTTTTCGAGTGGATTCCTCCTTCCGTTCGTTTCCTCCGGCCGCATTCTCGGAGTGAACCCCTTTTCGAGTGGATTCCTCCTTCCGTTCGTTTCCTCCGGCCGCATTCTCGGAGTGAACCCCGACTCCCAATTTCGCCCCCTATTTATCCATTCCTTCCAGTCGCCCGTCTCAGCTCCTTCTATCCGTTTTCTCTCCTTATATGGTCATCTTTTCTGTTCAACTCCCTGCTTGCTATTTTTCACTCCTTTTATGGTCATTTTTTTTTACATACATCCTGGTTCTTCTGCCTTCGACTATCTCTGCCCAGTCCCCTTGCTATTGCCTGTCCGCCTGTGGTGGCCTACTGTCTGCTATGAGTCAGTCTGCGTCTTCCAGTCTGCATCTCTGTGCATCTATATTTATACTATATATTTATATCAACCTTGAGTCCTTTAGTTTCTAGTCTTCCTTATTCTATATATAATGTTCAGTTTCATGCCTACAGTGTTCAATCTAATCCACTTAGGCCTAATCGTCTTTACGTATTTTAACTATACTGTTCAGTTTCATACATATTAAAATTCTCTACGCAGTGTTCGGTTGCCTATACATTATTCGCATCAGTCCCTCATAACCCAGCCCCCTCTTCCATTACATCATCCAACTTCTAATGCTTCTGGCTCCAGGTCGAGCATCAGATGGAATGAACTGTATGGCCGAGGTTCGTTGGACTGCGGTTATGTTACAAGAGCACAGGTGATCAGTCGTTCGTCACCAGGCTTGCGTAGCAACCGTTGCGTAGACGCCTAACATAAAATACACACAAAACACAATCGGCTAATATGCAGCATATAAAATCTATCTACGTAACAAGTTACAATGTAGCTTCAGCATAACTCCAACATTAGTCTATATAAAGACTATTAGCCTTTAACACATTTAGTCATCCGTGTGTGCCCGAGATAAGCCATCTGCTTAACCATTTGCTTCCAAGGCACATAAAAACACTTAGCCTATTGTTTCGGTCAATTTTCGACAAAATTTTGTGCTCGAGTAAAAGTTATTTTAAATTTCCAATTCCCATAACGTGTCTCTCTAGATCTATGTCTGAGAAAGTGTTCATTTTAAACTTCTCGCGTCACTCGATAACAAGCTTATAACTTCACATTAAAATCCATCTACACATGGGTAGGCCTATTTATAGGCTATGACCGCAAATTCATTATTCATCTAGCCTTATAACTACAGCTAAGCACGACTACAGTTTTCCTCTGTATCGAGAACGCTTTGCTTGTCTCAATGATCAAATGCTTGTACTAGCAGAGTTATTATATTACAGCTTATTGGTGTCAATCTGTGACACTCTCACATTTACATACTTAGGCCTATATTTATACCTCACGCGTTTCAAGCGACTCACTCAATCCATGTGTTCTCCATACGCTCTCCATGCATCCGCCATCCTTCCCATTTGTGCTCACTACTCATGCTTCCTATTTTGTACGCATTTTAATCCATCCCTGCATGCACTGCTATTCAGACAACCTCTTCCTCCTCCATGGCAAATCATTCCTCATGTTGTCATTGCCATATGCATTGTCATTTCGTGCCATATTCATTCTCCAATTACAGTCACCTTTAGCTGGACTCCGCCAGTCCAAAGACTCTCCTCTATACTTCATTCTATCGCACGTCCAATTGGTCACACAAAGTCTGCTACCAATTTGTCTCCTAAATCTCTGATCCTTTCGATATCCATTTTCATGCATTGAGGCCTTAGTGTATTGAGGAGTCCATGCCTTATCCCGTTTATAATTAACCCCAACGTTTCGCCTCCCGAGGTAATTTCTATTCCTCCTGCAATCAGACCTATTCGTCTGCTCATTCAAACGATCTGCTCCATATAAATTCACTGAATCTCGTGGCTGTCTACCCATCCAGTTTGAAGCACGTGACTTGTCATACTCTTTCTCTTTCTTAGTCACTTCATCTTCTGCTCTCTTTTCCTCCTTCTGCTTGCCCTTTGAACCGTTCGCATCATGTGCAATCCGATCCCTCTTCACATCTCTCTTTTCCTCCTTCTGCTTGCCCTTTGAACCGTTCGCATCATGTGCAATCCGATCCCTCTTCACATCTCTCTTTTCCTCCTTCTGCTTGCCCTTTCCCCATCATCAGCATCCGTCTCGACATCTCCTTCCTCTCTTCCTCTCCTTCTCTCATACTCCTTCAATCGCCTAACCATTTCTTTCCTTTCTAGACCAAATGGTTCTATCTTTCTAGCGAGACATTCATCCTCCAAATCCTTCTTCTTCATCGTTTCAAAATCTGTCAGTATCGCTCCATAGTCACAAGTAGCCATTTCTTATGAATATGATTGTTACAATAGAGTTACATTCAGCTTTTTACAAGCCTACTCTAACGTCCAATCATACTAGTTTAACAAACACTGATTCAGATTATCATAAACAAAACACTCGAAATCCAACAACAGAATCTTCTCACCGGATTATTACACCGTGTGTAGAATCTTTTTCAGCGTCTGCCTCAGTACGGGCGTGTCGTTGATTTCGTCTCGTACCACGTGCAGGATGCTCCTTCCTTTCTCTTCGTCGCTGGCTGCTGCCGTCGAGTATACGGTTACATTGACCTCTCTCGTCCGTGCTCCAGTCTGCAGTCAACACCTCCCTCCGTTGCTGCCGCCCTCTTTCGGTCGATTCCGTTGGCTCGGTAATCTCCGTCAGCGTTTTCTTTAATCCTCCCGTATGTTGATTAGCCTTCTTTTCTGGTCTAATCCGGTTGATTTAGCGACCTCAACGTTCTCGCATACAACGTTCAGAACTTTAGACGGTTTTCTCTTCCTTTCCAAAGCTCTGTACGCTACTCCAGTTTTATCGTCTCTTATAACTGTTTTAAATTATTCAGTGCTCTTGTCGTCTCCGTTGCGCTAGCACCATGTAATGTTTTAAAGCTTGATTGCCGTGCGCTAGTTATTTAATTCCTGGCCAATCAACTATTTAAAACTATCCTTGGTGGCAGCGGTGTGGTCTCCAGTCTCTTCGGTATCGGTAGCGTGGTTCTTTAACGACGTTGGATGAGCAGAATAAGACACAATTGATTTTCCTTTCTTATTATAGACGTAGCTTATTATTGTACATTGTTTTATTTACAGTTATTAAAATCGGTTTCCATGACGTTTTGTTAAGTCTTCGTATAGTTTGTTCCTACTCTTCGTTCCTACACTTCGTTCCTACACTCTCTGTTGATCACCTAACGTACCGCCTTTTCTAGCAGTCTCATTGGCGCAATCTCTTCCTTGAGAGCGGGTTCCTTTGTTTATCGTTCTCGCCCTAACGCCTTCTGAGAGTAAAATCCCTTTTTAGAGTGGATTCCTCTACCGGTCGTATCGCCCTGACGATTTCCAAGAGTGAACCCTTTTCGAGCGAATTCCTCCTCCCGTTCGTTTCCTCCGGCCGCATTCTCGGAGTGAACCCCTTTTCGAGTGGATTCCTCCTTCCGTTCGTTTCCTCCGGCCGCATTCTCGGAGTGAACCCCTTTTCGAGTGGATTCCTCCTTCCGTTCGTTTCCTCCGGCCGCATTCTCGGAGTGAACCCCTTTTCGAGTGGATTCCTCCTTCCGTTCGTTTCCTCCGGCCGCATTCTCGGAGTGAACCCCTTTTCGAGTGGATTCCTCCTTCCGTTCGTTTCCTCCGGCCGCATTCTCGGAGTGAACCCCTTTTCGAGTGGATTCCTCCTTCCGTTCGTTTCCTCCGGCCGCATTCTCGGAGTGAACCCCTTTTCGAGTGGATTCCTCCTTCCGTTCGTTTCCTCCGGCCGCATTCTCGGAGTGAACCCCGACTCCCAATTTCGCCCCCTATTTATCCATTCCTTCCAGTCGCCCGTCTCAGCTCCTTCTATCCGTTTTCTCTCCTTATATGGTCATCTTTTCTGTTCAACTCCCTGCTTGCTATTTTTCACTCCTTTTATGGTCATTTTTTTTACATACATCCTGGTTCCTCTGCCTTCGACTATCTCTGCCCAGTCCCCTTGCTATTGCCTGTCCGCCTGTAGTGGCCTACTGTCTGCTATGAGTCAGTCTGCGTCTTCCAGTCTGCATCTCTGTGCATCTATATTTATACTATATATTTATATCAACCTTGAGTCCTTTAGTTTCTAGTCTTCCTTATTCTATATATAATGTTCAGTTTCATGCCTACAGTGTTCAATCTAATCCACTTAGGCCTAATCGTCTTTACGTATTTTAACTATACTGTTCAGTTTCATACATATTAAAATTCTCTACGCAGTGTTCGGTTGCCTATACATTATTCGCATCAGTCCCTCATAACCCAGCCCCCTCTTCCATTACAGACACCCACCGTTTTTTGACGACTCAAAAACGTAACGCGATAAAAAGTAACAAAAACATGATTTTATTAAGTCTCATCTCAAATAATTGTTATCAAATAGCCTTGATATTGCCAGATGATCATTATTATTATTATTTTAAACAGAAACAGGGTACCAGCGTAGCTGCACGTCACCATGAAGTCACATAGGCCTAGCAAGATGACAATCAGGTAAATAAGGAATCTGCCAGATTATTCATTTTGTTATTAAAGCAATGCAATTCAAATTTCTAAAAAAAATGATAATGGCCAAGGTTTCAATGACAGACAAAATGTGTATTCAGACACCTCTTGAGCAAGATGCTAGAGACACATTGAGCAACCTTTACTCTGATAAACAGCGAGAGCGCAAACATCAAGAGTTGAACTGAGAGTTAAGAGATTTGCCGTGAATGAAAGGAGATCGGCTCCATTGTTCTGGTTTCATTGAGAATGCCAATGGTCCCAAATCTCCGAATTTGAATCCGATGGATTGATAATCAATTCAACTTCAACTTCAACTTCAACTTGTTTATTGATCCCAATTGCGGAGAGATATGCTGAAAAAATATCACAATCTGCAACTAAAACCCAGAGCGGTAAGAGAATTGATGGGCGCACTGGAGTTAACCCAAAACGTATACCCAAAACGTACACCCAAAACGTACACCCAAAACGCATATCCAAAACGTACACCAAAAACGTATATCCAAAACGTCCACCCAAAACGTACACCCAAAACGTATACCCAAAACGCATACCCAAAACGCATACCCAAAACGTACACCCGAAACGTCCACCCGAAACGTATACCCAAAACGTATACCCAAAACGTACACCCAAAACGTATACCCAAAACGTATACCCAAAACGCATACCCAAAACGTCCACCCAAAACGTATACCCAAGCGTATACCCAAAACGTACACCCAACACGTATACCCAAAACGTCCACCCATACTTCCTCTCTCCCTCCGCCCTGGGGTCTGTCCCTCCTATCTATACCCTCCGTGCACTCGTTTCTTTGATATACATTCGTTGAGATTTCGTTTAAACTTTCCATGTCAATTTTTAAAAAGATGAAGGAAGACAGGAGAGGGTACAGAGGCAGATTGGAAGGGACAGGTGTCGCCCCTAGCGACTGCTACGCGACAGACTCCGCCAGAGTTCGTGCATCAAGAATTTTGACTTCACGACAGACAGACCGACATTTCTTTCTATTATATCAGTTAGAGTTATTAATAGTAACAGCTGATTGGAACGGGCAATCTTAAAAAATATCCTGCACACTCATGGCATAGGCCTACATAACTATCACACTCACGGTCATTTCATACCATATAACATGCCATCCCATGCATGTCATACCATACCATACCATACCATACCATACCATACCATACCATACCATACCATACCATACCATACCATACCATACCACACCATACCATACCATATCATACCATACCATACCATGCCATATCATCCCTCTTATCTATACCAAACGCTATCTTGTTCAAATAATGCACGACTATAATATTATTGTTCTGAGATATTTTAATGCAAAATAGATGTAAAAACGGCGAAATTAATACAAAAATTGTCTTCGTAAAATGTAATACATGTTTACTCGTAAACAAAAATATGTCCCATCTGCTCAGTTATCCTATCACATTCAGTAGTCAACAGACAAATTAATTAAAACCGACAAAATGTATAAGCAGAAATCAAGATAAATCTGAAAATCAAGTTCTGTAATATAATGGCAAAAGTAATCGACTGTCTTAATGCAACACATAGAATAATTAATCTTTTCTCCAACAGCACAATTCATAATACACAAAAGAAGATGGTGCATATCACGATACAGTTGAAACATAAAAGCGAAAAAGTAGAAGTAATAAACAGCATGAACAGTGTAACATTAGTCCACATCAAGTTAAAATTAATTCTCAGAATAAACAGGGATGAACAGGCGTCCCTGCAGAAAGAATGAGCCCCACTAGGAAGACAGATCCTACATTAAACCAACAACATATGGGGGTTAAATGCTTCAAGACATTGTAATATCTTATATTTATTTATGTCAATATTTAACATACTGGTGCTTATTAAGTACATCTTAACTTAGAAAACTATGATAATTCTCCAGTGTGCACAGCATATGTATGTGCATATTATAATGATATGATTAGTATTATTATTATATGCCGAAAACAGAGACTATAAATGCGAATGCTATTCGTAACATAAATACTTGCTTAAGTTATAAGGTGAAGCAAGGTATCACGACACTCTAGGCCTAATCAAGAACAGACGTGATCGCTTGGCATACAGACGATAAGAGCTAAGCAACTTAGTGACAAGACAGAGATGGTTTTGCAAGCAGGTCACAATTCAGAAGTGCAAAAATGAGAATTATGCAGAATGCGCTGAAGACTCAAAGTATAGGCTATCGGAAAGTCTTTTCACGAATGCACATAATTTTGCAAAGAATGGATCGCAAATATATGAATGTTTGACTAGTAAATTACTATACATTTGTTCCACAAAATAAGACAAAATGCAGCGCAACAAACCCTAACAGAAACGACATAAAAAGACAAGTTGCAATTTAAACAAAATGGCTACACCTGAGAGTCAGCAATTATTAGCGTCATAATGGTCAGTGGTGATATAATTGATTGATAGCGAATGCACGAATGGAAGATTCAATTGATGAATAGATGGAGTTGACAGGATGGATGACAGTAGCCTACTGTATGAGAGTCAAGTGAAATTCCGGATCTTTGCAAGTAGGCTATATCTGAAAGTCATTCACTGACATTTGGAACTAATACAATGGCTTGCTTAACTGCGTTTTATTTTTACATCGTATGTTAGCTTAGGTTACTCTGCATTGCATTGTATTACATTTTATGTGACCATTTGCTTTCCATGAAAGACATTCCTAGGATTGCTCATAAACAAACAATTTACTGACTGATACGATTGCAATTGCACGAAAACGAAAATATACTGTATGACTACAATTACGAATTCCCTACATACAATGTAGCTGTAGGCTTAAGCGTACCATACGGTACCATGCAGATGACACAGAAGTGTGACTAGTGTAAAATACTGAGATCGAATGGTATTAGATATTCAACTTATTTAACAGCTGCCTCCAGCATCAATACAATAGAATACAATGCAATAAAATACAATAAAATACGATAACAATATTCTTTCCCTTTCATAGAGAGAAAGAGAGATGTTGTAATCTTGATTTTCGAGTGTTTCTAGCGACATCTTGCGAAGACCGTTGACGTCAACGTTAACTAAATCTAAATCATTGCAACCGTCGTTGACGCATCAAGACTCTGTGGTCTCTTGCTCAGGGGTCTTGTTGTTGTTGTTGTTGTTGTTGTTGTTGTTGTTGTTGTTGTCTATATATATGTTGTTGTTGGTTTGTTCCTCTTTGTCGCATCCCTGTAGGTCTAGATTTTCTCGTGTTTCCTTATGATCTCGCAGGTCCATTCGTCGTTTTGGGTGATACCGGTCTCTTTGTTTTCTTCGTCTTTGATCCTACTTTCTGTGTGTCTTTCGTCGACATATTTCGGATAGTTTCTATAGTCATCCAGCTGGGTGCTCCGGTTGCCATGGCTTTCTGCTCTGAAGTCACCACAGTCGTTGCTGTCTCCGGGTTTCGTTTCAACGCATCGTTTTCAGGATTTGAACGACCCTTTGACCCACTCTGCTGCAGTGGTTTTCGGACATTTCCTTTGCTCTTCATTAACATTTCATCTCTTGTTACACTTGAGCATTTGCTCAAATCACACAAAACTTTGTGTATATCTCGCAAGAATTTCCGTTTTTTTTGGTTCACCTTTCGCCGCTCCTCAGAAACGTTATGACCGAGTTGACAGAGGGCAGACGAGCAACTGTTGGTCCACGCCTTGAAATAAAAAAGATAACAACCGTAAGCCATAGAGGGAGAAAACAAACTAATGAAACCCAAGTGCGCTGAAAGACATCGCCAAAGGTCGGATAGAAAAGGGAAGAAGTGGAACGAGATATAATTACACTCCCTGCATAGGCAAATTAAATCTTTGCGCGAAAAATCTGATGACCTTTTTTAGTCATTTCCTGTAAATCTGCATAAAATTTAGCTTTTCACCCCTGTGTGCCCGAAAAAAATCCGCCTGTGTACCTGTTTGCCCGAAAAAAAATTCTGAATTGTTTTCCCGTCCGTGCCTCTTTTCCCCGAAAAACACATTTGCCCGAAATTGGGGGAGGGAGGCGTTTGCCCCTCTGGACCCTCGCCTCCTGCGCCTATGACTCTCTGTGATTGGATTCCTTGCTAGCAAGATAATTGCATCTGCGACATGTGTTCATCTGTCTAACAACACCCAATTCTAACGCCGCGAAAACGCTCGGTCTTGTTGCAACTTGCGAGCTTCGGTGTACAACAGGTCTTTGGGTTTAGATTTGAATATCCAAATTTGTCTTCCAGGCCCTATATTTAGATTCCCATGGCTTGAGCAAACACTCACTCAGATATATATTTTTCACCCAGTTAACTCTTACAGATGTTTACAATACATGAGGGATACTTTAATCTGATGCTTTAGACAATCTAATCCAAACAATTTAATCAAGAGCTCAGGGGTAGTAGCCAATAACGACCTAGGTTCACAGCATGAGTGTCTGGCTGGATGAATGGACAAACATCTTATGACTGTCAATGAACGTCTTCGAGTTTAAGCTCAAGGCAAAACTACATTATCATCGTTCTGCTGTTGTAGCCTGTATATGTATTCATATTATGTATTCGTTAGAATGTATGTACGTATGTATGTACGTACGTATGTATGCATGCATGTATGTATGCATGTATGTATGTATCCATGTATGCATGCATGCATGTATGTATGTATGTATGTATGTATGTATGTATGTATGTATGTATGTATGTATGTATGTATGTATGTATGTATGTATGTATGTATGTGTATGTGCGTTTGCATGTATGTGTGTATGTATGAATGTATATATGTATGATTGCATGTATGTGCGTACATGTATGTATTAATTCATTCAATCAAGCTCAAGCGCCTCTTCAAGGAAGCTACTAAGAGGCGCTCCCGACTCCAGCACGGCCAAACAGAACAGTTTTTATGTACTTAAAGAATGTGTCAGAGAGTGATATAATTATGGAACAGGAAACTCAATTCTGAGGGTATTCCATACCACCTGGCCAACCACTGAAAAAGCATGACTCTGCATGACAGAGGTACGAGCAAACGGGACCAAGAGCACTTCCCTATATCAGCCGAGCGTAGGGACCGACCAATCCGAGTACTTGACACAGGTCGACAAATATCAAGTAGATAAGTTGGAGCAAGACCTAGCTGGCATTGCCATACCAAGGAAGAGATTCTGTAATCGATGAGCTGACGGACAGGGAGCATGTATATATGTATGTATGTATGTATGTATGTATGTATGTATGTATGTATGTATGTATGTATGTATGTATGTATGTATGTATGTATGTATGTATGTATGTATGTATGTATGTATGTATGCATGCATGCATGCATGTATGTATGTATGTATGTATGTATGTATGTATGTATGTATGATTGTATGCATAGCATATAAGTATGCATTAGGACACTGTGGCGCTTCTTACGCCTACCTCACAATTGCGAAAATTACATCTGCAGTATAGTAATAATATGAGGCTCTGTCAGCGTTGATTAAAAGTGTGCAACGTATTTAAAAATCAACAATCAATCAATCAATTAAGGATAGGCCTATATATATATATATGTGTAATTAGTATACCTGGTTTAACGTTACTGATGTGTTGCAATTTTCCGAGAATTCTGTTCTTACTATTTTTGTCATCTACAAACAGAAGAACATGCATTGTGTGAACATTTAGCGCGTCACTATAGGTTCTTATAATAATCATCATGCTGTGCAAATGCTTGCATAGGAGACTACTTCTAAACATACTAATTATACAAATGATTTACTTTCCACACAGCTATCCAGCCATCTAGTGATTCTTCTGCTCATTAATTGGTCGATTGGTCCATTGGTCACACACCAATCCATCCGTCCGTCCGTCCGTCCATCCATCCGTCCGTCCGTCCGTCCATCCATCCGTCCGTCCGTCCGTCCGTCCGTCCGTCCGTCCGTCCATCCATCCGTCCGTCCGTCCGTCCGTACGTCAATCCATCCGTCCGTCCGTCCGTCCGTCCGTCCGTCCATCCATCCGTCCGTCCGTCCGTCCGTCCGTCCGTCCGTCCGTCCGTCCGTCCGTCCGTCCGTCCGTCCGTCCGTCCGTCCGTCCGTCCGTCCGTCCGTCCGTCCGTCCGTCCGTCCGTCCGTCCGTCCGTCAATCCATCCGTCCGTCCGTCCGTCCGTCCGTCCGTCCGTCCGTCCATCCATCCGTCCGTCCGTCCGTCCGTCCGTCCGTCCGTCCGTCCGTCAATCCATCCGTCCGTCCGTCCGTCCGTCCGTCCGTCCGTCCGTCCGTCCGTCCATTCATCCATTCATACGTATGTCCATCGATCAATCAATCATCCATCTATCCATCGAACCGTCCTTCCGTCCGTTCGTCCGTCCATCCATACATCCACATATCCATGCATCCATCCATCCATTATTTTTCATCGTCATCGTACATGACAATTTTAAGAGAAATCTTTCTGTGTACACAAGGTAAAACATTGAATTGTTGTAGCCAACATGCAGTCGTTTCTGATATTTTTCTAATCATCCAAATTAATCTGATTAGACTGCATGTATAATTGTACAGGGTGGGCCATAAAAAAGTAACCCCCTACGGTTTTTAGCCCATATCTTGGCCAAAAATACGAATTTTTAAATGAAACTTTACAGTCTTAAAGGCAATTCATATTTACGTACAATGGTCAAATTTCAACAAAATATTTCAAACATAACATAAGTTATATCACTTTTAGCGAGGCCACCCCTCGTTTTTTGACGATTCAAAAACGTAACGCAACAAAAGGTAGATTTTTGCCAATATCTTGGCCAAAAGTAAGAATTTCGAAATGAAATTTTACAGGTTTATAGACAATTCATATTTACATATGTTGGCCAGATTTCATAAAAATATTTCAAACGGAACAAAAGTTATATCACTTTTAGTGAGGCCACCCTACGTTTTTTGATGATTCTAAAAAATTCAGAAAACGATGGGTGGCCTCACTAAAAGTGGTATAACTTTTGTTGGGTTTGAAATATTTTGATGAAATCTGGCTATCATTTGTAAATATGAATTGTCTTTAATCCAGGAAAAATTTCATTTCGATATTCTTACTTCTGACCAAGATATTAGCAAAAAACTAATTTTTGTTGCGTTTCGTTTTTGAATCATCAAAAAACGAGGGGTGGCCTCGCTAAAAGTGATATAACTTTTGTTCTGTTTGAAATATTTTGTTGAAATTTGACCATTGTACGTAAATATGAATTGCCTTTAAGACTGTAAAGTTTCATTTAAGAATTCTTATGTTTGGCCAGGATATGGGCTAAAAACCGTAGGGGGTTACTTTTTTATGGCCCACCCTGTATATCGTAATAAAATTATGTCTCTACACGCATGCTTGTATATCGGGACATGGTTTTTACATTTTGTATCCGATTCCAGATTCTTTCGATTTTCTTGTAATGATTTTCACACGATTTTGGTTTACTTTGGCCCAAAGTTGTTGACTTTGGCGTTAAAGACTGGACTCTGTTCTTCCCGGCGCAAGGATCATTGCAGTCTACATCCCAACCCAAATCTGAAACAAATAATTTCTAACGATTATTAACGCTATCTCAAGTCAACAAGATGCCATCAGCAAAAGTAGTATGAAGTTATCGAGAAAAATTGCAGGTCGCATCGTCATCGTCGTCGTCGTCGTCGTCACCATCACCCATCGCCATCCCCACCACCACAATCACCATCACCATCATCACCAACACCAACACCGTCATCGTCATCATCGTCGTCATCGTCATCACCGTCATCATCATCCGTATAGGGAAGTATTGGAAGTATTTGACTGTGGACCACGAAGTTAATTGCTATCAGTAAGACCTCTACACAAGAATGGTGTTGCAAGAGTCTAATCTGTAATACGAAGAGTGCATAATGATGAATTAACTACGGGAGATAAACTGCAATAATATCCGAATGTTTGTTTATCCGCGGCAGTTACACATAACAATATTATGGTTGCACAAAGCCAAGCATGCATATTACCCCGAGCAGGTTATAGAGAAAGACACACTCTGTCGTAGCCGGTGTCACGAAATAGAGTATCCCCCGTATTAATTGTATCCCCCAAATTAGAAAAAAGTCGAAAAAAACGTTTTCGCGTGTATTTTGTTGGCAAATTGATTTTCATCTGCTTTGTTTTGAACAATGACACTAACAGGTATGTTTATTCCTACTAGATAATTTGTTTTGCCCTGTTTTTAGAGCACTTAAAACATTTAAAACGCTTAAGAACACTCAGAGACACTAAATAAATTCGAGTTGCCTTTATCTGAGCATTGCTTAGGACACTTAAAACAATTAGAGTCACTTTTAATTTTGATTACAGCATAAATGTTCTTATTATGCGCATTTTCAAAAAAGAGGACAGAATGGTTTATTCCCCCGAATAGTATAGACCGGTTAATTCCATCCGGGGGGGATAGATTAATTCATTCCCCCGGATAGCTTTCAGGGGGATACTCCGTTTCGTGTCACCGGCTCACTCTACTTGCATTGCTAATTCGTAGCTTCTATAGAGCCAGTGTATGATGCACAAGGCTTGAAGCGATCACGCTACAAAACCGAACCTAGATCAGGCCAATATACGAAGCAGATGACTGAGTTCATGAAGGACAAAATGACAAAAGCCACTTAACAGATGAAGAAATGCAGACGGAGAGAATGTGGCACAAATTCAGATCGAGCAACCGAAAAATCTCCTGCACCCAGAACACCTATTGCTTTAGACTCAACCGTCGAGAGGGGGTCAGAGGGAAATTCCCAATGGCACGGCTTCTTCTGTCCAACTCTCTGCCATGATGTATGTTTGTCTGTCTGTCTGTTTGGCATTGTCCCTCATTTTCACTCATTTTCGCTAAGGGCAGCAGCTAATTAGCTGCACTTGCTTCTGGATCATAGCTTTTCTAAGTGTACTTTTCTGCCACGACATGACATTGACGAAGACGAACATTGGTATTCCAGCGTAACACTTAATGTTGTGCTAATCCATTAGGTAGCTGTTGTGGTTTTCGTCACTGGCCGAGGTTGTACCTGAGACATTCGTACGGTAGGCTGCGATCAACAGCAACGGGTCTTGTCAGCCACATGACAATAGAAGCCATAAATTCTCGTGCTTAAAAGTACGCTACTCGATGCATTTTTATCCAAGCATTTTCTGCAGTCGAGCAACATAAATCCTAGTGCGTCAATTATTTCGGCGATGGTCTTTTTCTTCGACATCATTGTTTTAAATGTGTAGAAAATAATTGTTCAAAAATAGCCTTTCTCTCCAAGTTTTACAGGTTTCCACCACCATCCTGAGCATTGTCCAACTGTGGATGATAGGCCTAATAAGATATTTAACCATTAATTTAAGCAACCAAAATGTTGATTGACTCATTTAGCGCTCTAGAGTCTAGAAGTTATTTAAATGGACATGAAGAGGAAACGTATTTTTATTAGTACAAATTCGAACATGGTCGCATCTCAGGCTTGAGAGTTTTCAGAACTTACTGTTGTACTTCGAGATTGCACATGGCAAAGACAGACTGAGTGCGGCTAGAAGGTAGACAAACATTTCGTCGACTTTTGTCGAAACAACTTCACGAATAATTCTCAGCGTTTTCAGAATAAATTTTTTCACACTTTAAATGCTGGATCAACTACATACTCACCTGGCTTGTTTTCAACTCTTATATAGTCGAACGGGTCAGAAGAGAAGATTCCGTGGTTCCCATGCAGCCTTTACAATTATTTTGCGTAGGCTATACATACTGCAGCGAAAATACGCAAAAACAGTTTAATTGTAAAAATAAATAGCTGTGTCTCGTGTGTGTCATGATTTACCTGTGATACTCAACTCGAAGGCAAGACTAAACGGACAGTTTTTTCTCAGTCATTCAGTCGGTAAACGAGA